>JAJEJO010002816.1:339364-621490 GCA_020662805.1 Glaucomys volans | reverse complement strand
CCAGGAAGACCAATTAAAAGGTAGTCATTGTCATATTTTAAAACAACAGCAAGAATAATCATATACTATTTACTGGAGACTCATTTTAAATATGATTACTTATATTATTTTGCCAAACACTACAAGTTAAGCAATCAAAATCACTGTTGTTATCATCAGTTCTACCAGGTAGTAGAGGAAGAAATTGGGTTTTGGTAATGATATAACTATGATTTAATGTTCTGTGACAATTAAATAATGAAATCAGCATGCAAAGATTAGCCTTGCTCCAAATATTAGGTTATTCTGGTTACTTTGCTCTGTGCCAGGAAACAGTCAGACAGTAACTAATTTAGGCTTTGTAGGTCATATGATTTCTTTCAAAACTATCCTGCCCTGCCTATAATACAAGCTCAGCTATACATTGTACACAAATGAATGAGTATAGCTGTGTTCCAATAAAACTTTATTTAAAAAAAAATGACGGGCCGGACGTGGTGGTGCATGCCTGTAATCCCAGCACTTGGGACATTGAGGCAGGAGGATGGTGAGTTCAAAGCCAGCCTCAGCAACTTCGCGAGGCCCTAAGCAACTCAGTGAGACCCTGTCTCTAAATAAAATACAAAATAGGGCTGGGGATGTGGCTCAGTGGTGGAGTGCCCCTGGGTTCAATCCCCAGTACCAAAAACAAAAAACAAAAAAAACCTGACAGGTTGGATTGGGTTTTTGGAATGCCATTTGCCAAATCCTGCTCTGAGTTGTAGGTGGATCCTATAGTTTCTGTTTCCTGCAGGTTGTATTCATTTTGCTCTTGTTTTGGGGGTTCATTCCAGATTGTCATGGCTAGTGATGAAGCTTAATTAACATTTCAAGTAGTCACAAATATCTTGGATCCATCCTATTCTCTGCTTAAGATTTGTTTCTTTGAGAAGAACTTTTTAACATTTTTTTTTTTTTTGGCTTAGCAGTGACTCAGATAAAAGTATGATACAAATCCAAAAGAATAGGAAGGGTGGTTTGCAAGGATTTGTCCAGTGGAGTAGGGAGAGAAGTGTGGAGCACAGAGCCAGCCTTCATTAAGCAGCTTGCTTGCTAAAGCTTGAACTTTGAAGATCATGTAGTACACATCTGCATGTGATTCCAGTCTATCTCATCCTTCAAAGCGTTATTCAATTCCTCTGGGTGCTTCCAGGGTCAGGGGACTCCCAGTCCTTAAAGATAGTCCTTTCATTTTTCTTGGAGATGAAATAAGTGGACCACCCTTGTTCTTGAAAATGTTCACTTAGTGAACTAAAACATGTCATTGTATAATCTGTTTCTCTTGTCCAGTTCTAGCCCTTAAAGCCACACAAAGTAAATGCAATTTCTTCTATAAGGCAGTCAGGGATTCTAGATTCATTTTTTACCATAAAGAAGAAGAAATAACAGATCTCACTAATAATGTCAATGGCAGATGCAAAATATCTAGGAATAAATCCAGAAGAGAAATTTCAGGGCCTACATGAAAAAATTTCAAATTATTTTTAAGAATATAAGAAAAATGGCAACAAATAGATATATAATAAGAAGACAATATTGTAAACAAATGTGATTCTTGACAAATTATTAGATGTAATGTAATTCTCATCCATATGCAATGATTTTTCTTTTTAGAGGGGAATGTTGCTCATGGGGTTTTCTGAGAAGCTGTCTGAGCCTGGAGGCACATTACAGGGTGTTTATTTGCTAATGATTGTGAACTAAGGGTGATGAGAGCAGGGTTGGAAAGAGGGGGAGGGAGGATCTGCAAAGCAGTCCCAAAGAGGATTTCTCCTGTCTATGGGGGAACACTGGCCATAGATCCAGCCTCAGAAGTTCTATGGCATTAGGACTGAGGACCGGCCTTAATGGTGCTCCTCCAGTCACCAGATATAGGCAGCGTTTGGAAGGGGGCATGATCAAGTTCAGGTGATTTTCTTCAGTTCAGAGTTCACTGCTGAGGGCCATCTTCCCTTGGCTCTCCCAGCATCTGGGGGATAAGTCTTCATTCCTGAAAGAGGATCTGGGTGGCTCATCACAACATCCACCACATGGAGGAAATGGGACAAAATTTCTGTCTGTAGAGTTTGCCTGAGATAATAAATATGATAGAGTACCTCATACAATTCTTTTTTTTTTTTTTTTGGTACTGGGGATTGAACCCAGGGGCACTCCACCACTGAGCCACATCCCCAGCCCTATTTTGTATTTTATTTAGAGACAGGGTCTCACTGAGTTGCTTAGGGCCTCACTGAGTTGCTGAGGCTGGCTTTGAACTCGCGATTCTCCTGCGTCAGCCTCCCAAGTGCTGGGATTACAGGCGTGCGCCACTGTGCCTGGCTTACCTCATACAATTCTAACAAAAAAGACTGATGTGAGGTGCTTTCCTCACAAGATATTGTAGTATACTATGAAGCTAACTATACTCATTTAAAGACTAAATTGTTGGCATAGGGACAGACAGACTCATCAGTAGATCAGAAATGCAAGACCAGAACCACACCTTGCATGTGAAGAGCTTAACTGATAATACAGGTGTCTCAGAAGTGAATGTTTATTCAATAAATGGTTTGGGGACAAAAATGAAGTTAGATTTCCTAACTCATAAGTTACACTAAAGTTAATTGCAAAGGCATTGAAAATTAAAATGTAAAAAAAAAAGTGCTAGGAAAAAAATATAACAATGGGGGTAAGCGATGGACTTTCTAAACAGGACCTCAACAACAGAATCTAAAACAGAAAAAAAATTAATTTCAAATGAGGTTAACATTTCACAATGGCAAAAACTGTTAATTCATAAATCTAGCATTGATTGGAAGCTCATTATCTACAAGTTACTGTTATTAGGGCTTGACTTGATATCTAACTCCCAGATCAAAGTACTATTAGAATGTCTATTTTATAGATGAGGAAACTGAGGACAAGAAAGGACAAGTAATTTACCTACATTCACAAAACAGGAACACAGAAAAACCAAGATTTGAGCCTATCCTGTTCAAATTTGCTCTTTTATAAGCATATGTAAAAACCAGTGATGACTCAGGAAAAGCACCCACACTACCAATGGCAAAAAGTTACTAGTCCTACTTCTTAAAGATCCATCACAAATCAATGTTGAATATATGAATACCACAATAGAAAATTCAGGTAAAGAAGAATAATATTGATTGATAAGTATGTGAGAATAACTTCAATTTCACAATCTCACTAGTGAAAGGAAAAAATAAAAAGAATTCAAATAATGAGAAAACATTTTTTTTTTTTGGCCCTTAAGTAAAGATTGAGAAAGAAAAGCATACTTGGAATGTCAGGAATGTGGGGAAACAGCCACTCACACAGCTAGGGAGAATGTTGAGTAGCACACATTTTCCAAGGAGTTATTTGGCAATATTTATCCAAAGCTTTGACCCAGTAATGCTACTGATAAAAATCTATCTTAGGAAAATGTACACCCATACACAAGCTCATGCGTTTCCTCTGGAGCTATGACAAAATTTTGTTTTTTAAAATGAATATATTTCAACTACTAAACTGTCATTATTGGTGATACTATGTCTAAATTAACCTAAGAAAGTTCTTCAGGTATTTTTATTGAATGAAGAAAGATATGTGCAGTGTCGCTGTTTTATTTTTTTAAATAGAGCTATACATACAATAATTTAGAAGGATACATTTTAAAATGTTAGTAATAGTTACCTTCAGATGGTGGGTTTATGGAAGATTTTTCTCTTTTTTACTAAACCTCATATTCTTATTTTTCTACCATACTATGTATAACTCATGTAATAAAATGCTAATTTTGATACATGATAGCAGTTTTGAAAACATTTTCTTAATCTTGGAGACTTCTTGGAAATAGACATCAGCAGTCACATTCCTAGCTTAGAGTTTTAAATTTCTGTAAACTGTTTCAACTTGGTTCATTTTTTTTTGGTTTTGACCTAGTTCCTTTTCTGCTTGGCCTTTTGCATGTTTGCTCGCAGTACCTAGAAAACTTGCTGTGTCATTTGGTAAGGAAAGCAGTCAGAAAACAAAACCACCAATGTAATTTGAGTAGGAATGGGTCAGAATGAATTAGACTGCAGGAAATGGTTTGGGACTGTTTTTCAAGATCTTTACTGTTTTTCAGTCTTTTGTATTCAGGGAAGATTGAGAGCCCAAGTGGGAGAGGAAACCTTTCAGGTTCCCAGGGTTTTAAAATGCAGGTCTCGAAGGCCTTAGACTGAGTTTCCTCTGCATGACAGGAACAGAATTTGGTGCAAATTGCCTTGGCCCAGATATTACCCCTGTGGTCCCTTCCGCCTTCCCAAGTGTCCTGTTTTCCCTTGCCCTCCTCCTTTGAGGAAGATTCCTCTTCATTTTCTCTACTCCTTTCTTCCTCCATGCTCTCTAAACTGCCAATGCCCTTCAATTTGAACACCTTCCCAGAGAAAAGTAGAATCAGCTAGGGAAGTAAAGACGGAAAATGAGAGTTTACTTTCTATTTTCTAGGGACTGATTTAGTGGGACAAATAGCTCAAAAGCTGTGTCAAGTTTTTGTTTATGTGTTACTTTGTTTTATCTATTTTTACATTCCTGCTGTCCACCTCCTAACACTGTTTCCATATTTCTCCTACCTGCAGGAAATTCCTAACTGGGTAACAAGAGGAGGAAAGAAAGAGGCATGCAGGCATGTGTGGTAGTGTTACTGTGGACATGGTGGTATAAAATAGAACAGGCTTTAGGATATCAAGGTACCTACAGATATCCCGTCCTTTTTCAATTCATGTGGTCATTTGCTCACTCATTTGTTTGTTTATTCATTCATCAAGCATTAATTTCATTCCTATATGTGCCAGACCCCATACCAGGACAGAATGATAAATGGACAAATCTATTTCTAAATCTTTAGTAACTCAGAGCTGAAAACCCAAATTCTCAAATACAAATGCTCATCAAAATTGATTAGAGACTTGTAAGATGATAGATTTCTGGGCCCCACATCAAACCTATTGTGTCCAAATCACCAAAGGGAGGGTTTAGAAATTTGTATTTAAATCAAATTTCCCAGATGTCCATTCAGAGCTGGTAAGGGCTTTGTAATGCATGAAAAAAAAATGATAATTAGGAACCCTCGCAATGGCCAGCCAGCCCTTCCTTCCCACCATTTCTTCTTCAGTGAACACCCCAATCAAAGATGGTGTTCAGTTTTGTATTACTTGTAACCAGCCACTCAAAAACCAAGTGCTTTACACAATAGGAATTGGTTATTTTCACAAGTCTATGGGGTGACTGGAATCAGCTGGGTGGTTCTTCCATTCTGCATGGTGTGGTTGAGGTCACTCAACCACAAGGTCCACAAGGTCCCTCATCCTGCAGAGGCATTCTCCAAGTCTCTCATCATTCTGTAATTCAGCCCAAGTCTCTTCATTACTTGGCAGTTGACTTTCAAGAGAAAAAGAAAGAAGAAGGAATAAAGCTGAAGTTGACAGTTCTTTGAAGGCTTGGACTCAACACTATTTCTGAGCATTCTATGTATGCCATCAACCAAAACCAGGCATGGGGCCAATTCTGATTCAGGAGGAGGAAAAATAGACCCAACTCTTATTGAGAACAGGAAAAAGATTGTGACCACCTTTAATTCACCAAAGGTTTTTAAAAAATCTATATGAATTTTTGTGCTGATTTATTAAGTTTTCATATTTATTGACTTCACAGATGCCCTCAGGCTATGGATCTCAGAGATGGTTCTAGAAATCAGTCCACTTAGACTAAGACCTTGGCTTGATCTAAGTGGCCATAAATGAATAATAAAATTTAATAGGGATAGGCTGTAAATACAAGATGGATCACTCCATCATGACTACATAAAAAAGAGCTAATAATAAATAATGGACAAACAAGGCATGAGAATGGAATCTAGCCTTTGTGCTAAAGGCTGCATGCTAGTAGATATGTCTAGAGACTCTAGAGCACGGTAAAAGCACGTATGGATGGAAACTCTAGAGCACGGTAAAACTTTGCAGCTTTGGCTTTTATAAATAAGAGGATTGTTTGAGCTAGAAACAGAAATTCTTTCTTTCTCTTCCACGTACTGTGACTTGGACTTTACTAGGGAATCCAGTTTAGCCTGTGCTCTAAGAAATGAGGTGTGTGGATGAGTGGAGCAAGAGGCAGAGGAATGCCAGACACCCTTTGCTTCCATAGAGCCCTGGCTTTGAATGAAAGTCAGGCCATGTTTCTTCTCAGTTTGAAATGCTCCCTTCTTGGATATTTAGCTTGCCCAGAGAAAAGCCAGTCATTGTGAGGCCCAGAAGACCTGACCTAATCTAGGCTCCCAATCTGACATACCACTTGTTTCCCTGTTAGTATGTTTTGTTTTTTCTTTCCCTCCAGCCAGCACATTAGCTTCATGAGAGCAGAAGCACTCATGGTTTCCTGTTGTATCTCTAGTGCTCATAGCAGTGCTTGGTACCTGTGGGTACTCAGTAATGATTTCTTGAATAAGCAAATGAGTGTTCTTGTGACACTTGGGAACTGAATGCAAAGCCTGGATCATAATGGGCTTTCCATGAATGCTTATTCAACTGACTTCTGGGCCAGTGGGGTGCAGAGCAACTGGGATGGGAGATATCCATGTTAAGTCTCTGTTCTGCCTCTAACTTCCTTCTGAGTTAGGCAAGTATTTAGTTTTGCCAGGTCTTATCAGGCATTTCCTCTGTAACTCAAAATTAAAAAGAATCATAGATAGGAAAGTGTTTTGGAAAAAACATTACCAATGACCTCTGCATTGTTCTTTGAGAGTCTTCCCTAATGATCAAGGTGAGAATATTAGAATCCATCCCCAGTTCATTTCTTTGGGTCCTGCTGGTGGGGAAGTACACTGTCATCTTAGCCCAATAACAACACATGAGGAAGTAAGGCAGTGCTGGAATTCACAGAGGTAAAGAAGGGACAAAGCAGAGGAAGATGGTAAAGTCTCTGACACTATGAGGTGTATCTTTTATCACTAAGTGGATTGAAACATGTCAGGAATAGGTAGGCAGAGATTTAATGGGGATTTGAATCCCTCTTCTGTTTGAAATTGTGGTTATTTTATAAAATGATAATAAATATAACAAGAATATGGATTTAGTTGTCAAATTACCCAAGTTGGAATTCCATTTCACTATGTGTTTCATGTGAGGCCACAGGCAAATGACTTAATGTTACTAAATTCCAGTTTTACCTTCTATAAAATGGGGTCTTAAAAAATTACCTATCTTTCTAGGCTGTTATGAAGATTTGATGAAATAGTCCTTGTAAAGTGGATGGAACGTATCCATGGTTATTATTATCATCATGATTGCTAGCATCCGGAAGAGAAGTAGAGTAGTAAGAGTAGTCCCAGGTCTACCATTTAGTAATTTAAATCTCCTGAGTCTCATTTTTCATTTGACAAAATGGGACCATAATCTACATTAAAAGGCTGTCATCCCAACCTTGCTTTGTAAGTCAAATGATGATATATGTCAAAGAAGATGGTAAATGACTAAACATTATCCAGATGTTATCTGTTAGCCCTGGCTTGGGCCCCATAGTCTTCAGTCCCTCAGTTGCAGAATCAGATCATCCTACTTGCCTGAGGGACCAGGACCTCAGTCCCAGATGTAGGATAAACATGGCCCATTCTCTTGTCAGTCTTCCATGAGGGACTCTGGAGGCCACCATGGAGGGCTATACTTTAAGAGCTACCACTGCAGACCCATCTGAGGGTCGTCAAAACTGTCAACAAAGAAGGTTGTCAAGTTTCTCTCCCTGAGGTCTTTAAAAATGAGTCTTGCCTGAAAATGGAGTCTGAATTACATGACCTCTCAAGATCCATCTCATTAAGATTCCAGGTCACTCCCTGAGTTTGTCTGCCTGCGCTTTTGGAAAGTAAGTCCTTTCAGTAATTAAATATCTGAAGGCTCTAGGCATTTATTATCTTAAGCATTAATTCCGAAGGCAGATCAGGGGATTGTGCAATTTCAAATCATTTTGGTAAATGGTCACTTGGTTATTACCCAGCTGATGGAATTAGAAAGATCTTTGAACTCCATCTTTGTTCATATCCCTGTTCTTAGGGTTTCTTTGCTTAAAGGTTTTTGAATAACTTGCTGTGGAATGCTCTGGTGAATTTCCTCGGTAGGCATTTCTGTCTTTTCTGTGATACAGGGAACTCCTTAGGGGCTAGATGACTATCTTGTCCTTGTGTGTCTTTCACTGTCTGTCACTATGCAGGGCATTAATAGTACACAGTAAGTTATGTTGTTGTTTTTAAACAAATAAGTGCATTTTCAAAGGAATGAGTCAATTGATCATGGCTAAATTTATGATTGTTACTAAAATATTTTTAGTACACATCTTGGGGTTTTCTTTGTGATTGTCGGTCATATGGAAACAAAACAATGATTGATAAACATTTTCAAGTAGACTTTTCTGATGGTTTTGAACTGTATTTTAATGAAATTAAATCTATTTCTGGCATTTGCAGAGGTCATTTCATCAAGAGGTTTATCCATAGAAGATTGAAAAAGGTTATTTTTTCCAGATCACTCAGTAGATGGAACAGAGAAGTTTCCTGGTCCTGTTAGTAATGAAAATGGGGCTGAAATTCATGTTCTGGGTTTGTTTCTTGGACTTGGTCAGTAACTGAAAATGTAAACATCCAGCAAGCTACAAGGTCTGAATCCTGATTCTGACCTGGTTTACACTGCGGACTCCAGCTCTTTGTGGATACACTGGGGAATGTGTATGGAAAGGGGAAGCTCTAATGCTTCTTGACTCAAAGCCGGATCTTTGGTAACACCCAACAGAGGGTGGAAAGAGCAGAACCCTGTGGCTCTGATGAACTTCCTGGAGACCAGTTGTTCACATTGCCAAATGCAGAAAAGTGCCAGGGAGCTGTATATCGCTGGATAGGTTCATGGCTAGGAGTTGCCATGATTCAGGACACCAGTTATGGTGAAAAACTGAACAGGATTCTTTTCTTGAACTTTCCGCTTATTAGTTTGACTACCTTATGTAGGTCAACATTTCTCAGTCTCATTGTAAAATGATACTATTTATATTTCATTGAAAAATGGAAATAAAAAGAGTGCTTACAGCAAAATAACCCTATAGGGTTATTGAAAGGACTAAAATGATGAGATATGTAAGAAGCATCTGATACATAAAAAGGGTTTAAAAATATTAGTTGCTAATGTGGTGGGGAAGGATGGAGATGATGATAATCATGATGAGTCACTGCAAGAGACAAGGATGTCTGTTTCCTTATCTGCCTCCAGCTGCTGAGAGGATTAAATGAGTCCATTTTTGTCAAGAGTTTAGCAGAGTACCTGTCACATAGTAAGTGCTACTGAGGTGTTAATTTTAAAAATAATATGTAAATAAGTTTCCCACCCTTCCATTGCATGAAGCCAATAGAGAAAGGAGGTGTTCCCTGCTGTTTAGATGTTTTCTGAGCAATGTCATTCAGTTTCATGATCAGAAAAGGACAATTTGTTTCCTCATGGACGTGCTGCTGTCCCCAGAGAAAACAGGTTTCCTAGCAGAGTACTGACCACCAAGCAATTCTTCCTTTTCTTCAGTCCTCATGCTCCGCCTCTTTTGTGTTCTTTCATGTGTGTTCCTTTTTGTGTTGTTTTGGGTGGTATTCAAGCCACTTTCCCTCTGCTGTGATCTTCCCCCTCACATCTGCTCTTATCCCTTGCTTTGCAGCTACCCCACATGAGTCATGAGGGCCGCGCTGACAGAGGTGCAACTGTTCTTTGGCAATCAAAGGGCTTCTCATACCCTGCTCAAAGTCATATGGTAATGCTGCAAATGCCAGCTCAGATGCCAGCAAAGAGCAGAGCCCCTTTCATCTCTGCTGTTTGAAGACATCCTTTGTAGGGGTCTCTTCATGAATCCTATCTTGACACCAAGTGCATTCTTGCCCATTTGTCTTGCTTTCCATTTTCATTTTCCACCTATGAAGGGAATGGAAAGTTGAATCTGTGAGAAAACTCCTTTCTGCTCAGTGGATGGAGGCTCCCAGGAAATCCTACTACTAACTTGGGCATAGAAATGAGATTTCTGATGGGCTCCTCACATCCACTGGATGGTGCAGAAGGCACATCTGCTCAGTTTTCATTTGTGTCTCACAGGTACTCATGACATTAACCCAAAAGATAATGGGCTGGTCTCTAAAATTAGTGCGTTTTCTCATCAGTAGTCTGTGAATCTGAGTTAGGTGTACCATGTCAGATCTTGGTGTTTCAAATGTTTTAATCTGGTTTGCTAGAGTCGCTGAACTTGAAACTTGTTTGGAGAGTGTCTTGGTTTCTGGCATAACCTGCAGCCTGTCCTTCTGGCAGGGATTTGTAAGGAGCTTTCCTCTCATATAAATAAACACCCCAGAACAAGATCAAGTTTTCTTCTAACTCCTAGTGTTGAGCCCACCATTTTTAGTTGTTTACATCCAACCTAAAAGACCTAAAATAAATGTGAAAATGTGGAGTAATGAACTGTCTTAATTTCAGAGCTGAGTGGATGTCTTTCTAGGATGGGTACTTGTGAGAAGTGCCTGGATAATCACATGGAGCCTGAAAAGGGGACTTCAGCCTTTGGTACAGGCATGTCACTGAGAAATTCAGTAACCATCAGAGGAGCAATAGATCATTTCTACATTCCCAGGTCTAACCCCAAATCTAGGTTAAGAATTTTTATTGAGCACCTACTGTGTGCAAGCACATTATCTCTAAGCTTTATGAAAACTCCATAGAGTTTATTATCCTAGTTTTTCAGGTAGAGAAACTGAGGCTCAAAGCCTCAAGTTACTTAACCAAGTATGACAGATAGTAGTTTCAAAATATGGCCACAGCAGTATCTCTAGCCACATAGGCTATCCAGAATCTTGCCAAACTCCCATCCAGAGGTAAAGTCCATTTTTTCCTCTTCTGACACTTGGTAGGTATTTGGGGTTTTCCAAGAAGGAGAATGTTATGGAAGCAACATTGCATAGACTTAGATTATATCAATAAAAGGTGACATTTTCTGTTTAGCTCTTTCTCTCTTTAGGAACATTTCCCATTGAAACACAGCCACTGTGCTGTAAGGAAGCTCATGCCACAGGGAGAGGCCACATGTAGGTGTTCTGGGCCAGAGCCCAGGTAAGGTCCCAGCTAACAATGAGAACCAACTGTGAAACCTAAGGATGATAAAGTCCTGTCTTGAGGCTTGCAGAGCCAAGATAGGCTGACCCTGCCAGGTCCTGCTCAAACTGCAGATATGCAAGCACAATAAATGTTGTACTGAGATACCAAGCTTTGTATGTGTGCTTTATAGCAAGAAAACCAAAACACCCAGCTTCTGTAGCTTGTCAATGGGTGATCCAGTTTCAAGCCTGGATCTATGACTTTTTTCAAAATTGTCTGGTTCAGCTGCCCTAAATTCTTATTCTCCCAAACTTTGTTCTTGTCCTTCAGACTAGGACCCAGGGACATTCTTTGTTTCCTCACTGTATGCTCTGGTTTGAATGTGACCCCTCAAGAAACTTAGCCCTCACCCACTGCATGCAGCCATGTTAGAAGTACAGTCTTAAAGAAGGGATGAGGTCATGAAGAAAGAGGTCATGGGGGAATAGCTTCATGATGGTGAGAGTGGGTATGCTATATAAGCAAGTTCTATCTCTCTCTCACCCTCTTGCATTCCCCCATGTTAGGACACAGCAAGGAGGCCCTCACCAGATGTAGCCACTGATCTTGGACTTGCCAGCCTCCAGAATAATGAGCAAAAAAAATTCTGTTCATTATAAATTACTCAGTCTTGGGCACTCTTTTATAGCAGCCCAAAATAGACTGAGTAGGTGTGCTCATTTCTGTTCAGCCTCTAATTAATATCAGCATACACACTACAGATGCATACTCTCATCTCTTCCTGTTTGATAGTTTAAATTCTTTGTACTCCAGTTTTCCTTATCTATAAAATGAGATTATAACAGTTCCTTCCTCATAAAGTTGCTATAATAAATAAACTAAGTTCTTAGAACAGTGCTTGGCATATTAGTGGTCAGTAGATATAACTTATTTATTAATTATTTCACAATGCATCATTTTTCTACTCAGGTCATTGGACAGGAAAAATGCTTATTTATCTTGTTGGTTATTTTTCCTCTGTGACTTTGTGTAAAGGCACTTCTGCTTCTTGTGGAAGGTAGGACCAATTCTTCTGGACATGCATGACCCAGTGGGGAGGCTCCCCTTCCAGCCTGGCCAGAAATTTAGGCATCTTCAAAGTTCAGTCAACCCTTACTTTGGCCATATCAGGTGTTCTGATAAGCAAGAGCATTTGGTTTCACTGTTAATCATTTGTAGTGTGTGTGAACCAAAATTCATTTTGTAAGACACTTGAGAAAATTGGATATCTCTCCGTAAGGACTCAGGGGAGCTAATGGACAAACGGCATAAGAGATTGGGGAAAACTTGCTGCCTCAATACAGATAAGAAAAGAGCCCAACAAACTGGAAAACTCAGGGTGGTGGCTCACCATGCCAGTTACCACACAGAACAGAAGCCCAGAGGAACTTTAGTCCAAACTTATTCACAGGTGAGGGCCTGGGAGTAAAGCAACTGCCCAGAGATGGTACCACCTAGAGAGATGTATGAGCTGGTGGCTTGATCATCTTGTGCTCCTGATCACCTAGGTTATTTGATTTTGGGGGCCCATCAATTAATTTAGATTATTCTGACAAAATAGCTTGGATTCTCCATCTTTGCAATTAACTTTCTATTCAATTTTTTTTTTTCACTTGAAGAAAAGCTGAGGTAGACAGGTAGCTGTGACAAAGCAATGTATATTTAGAAGTGCCATTGCTGGAACTAGCTGAGTGTCAGAAATTGTAGGAAACATATAATTATTCAGTCTGTCTCATGTTTGAGGAGCCCTATTGGTGTGATGGCTAAATTAGTTTTATGATATTATTTCTGGCTTCAGTTCAGGTGAATCTGGGAACCCCAGAAGGCACACAAACCCTCTGCCATCTCACTATTTCAGGATCTATCCCTTGCTATGCAGGAACAACTGTGATATCAACAGGAAATATAAATTGAAAAAGCTCCCCTTGGCCTTTTGTGTACTTCCCAGCCTTTTATATCAGTTCCTTGATTTCTATCAGTTGTCTGTCATGCTCTTGAAATCTTTGCTGTTTCAATGTGCTGTTTAGATGCTTAATGCCGCCTCTCTGGAAGCCCGTTCCCTCAGAGCTGGTGTTAATGAGGTCCCACGAAGTGCTGCCATGATTCGCAGCAAATTTCAGTTGCCGAGAGATGGGTGGTGCGAGGTAGGCAAAGAGGCTCCCTCAAGTAGGTTTGGAGATCAGGACCACCAGGTCTGCTGAGTGGAATTCAATTAGGGGATCCTATGGGGTAGTAGGGTGGGGCGAATGATGTCTTTGGCAAAAAACAAACAAACAAACAAACAAAAAAAACCCAAAACAAAACAAAACAAAGCAAAACAAAACAAAAAACGAATTGCAAGGGAGAGAAAAATCAGAAGAGAAATGCCAGTTTTCCAAATGGGGACTCGGAGTAGAGGGACACTGCATTTGATCAAGTTGAGGCTCCACAGGACCATGGCTTTCTAATATTGTAGGGGGCAATTTCTATCTGACATTGCACAGGGTCTTGATTAAGATGTCTGCTGAAGAAAGAAACTCCTTTGCACATTTTGGGTTCCAGGATTAATCTCAGGTCTGATGATGGCCCCCTTCGGCTGTTAAAAAAAATGTATAGAAGTTGGTGCTCATGCCTCTGTCCCTCTGCTGTCAGCTTGCATTTAATGGCAGCTCTTTGCAGATAAAAAGTTGGCAGTAGGATTTCACTGTGTGTATACACACACACACACACACACACACACTCTCACACTCTCACTTGCTCCTGACCACTGGAAGAAGTATTAGATGAAGGTATCCTTGTTATTTTCTTAAAAGTAAAAATTGCACTAAAAGGTACATAGCACATCAGAGGGCTCTTTGAAACACTTTGCCTCTCTGCCTCAATGTTCTGTGCATTTCTAAGCAGGGAGAACTCAGGAAATTTCAGGGAAAGGAAAAACCTACCCGATGCCTTCAGATTTTAGCCAGTGAGGTTCTTCTCCTTCTTGGACAATTCTCAAGTCAGTGATTTCCCATTTGATTGAAGTGTGGACTAATGACTGGAAGAGTCAGAAAACGTGGGTATAAATCTGGACTGCTCCACTTATTTGGCATGGGACCTTAGGCGTTTTAATTAACATTGTGGAGATTTAGTTCCCTCAACTGTAAAATGCGTTATTTAACATTGTGATGGTATTTTTAAGGACTGGTAAGATAATGCATATCACTGTGTCACCCAGTGCATGTCAACTCATAAGAGCTCAATAATCATTACCAATTTTTAACAACAATGATAGCTGCCTGCTATTTTGGCCACAGTGGCACATATAAGAAGGCAGTTTCGGAGGTGAAGCCTGAGTTCATGCACTATTAGCAAGAAAAAGACATTAGAGTATCAGCTTCACCAAAAACAACCTGATTTAGAATACAAGTAATTATGGAGCAGTACCTCATAGATGAATTTACATTAAAACACTTAAAATAGATAAAAGATATGACCAAATGAATTAGATATCTTTTAAAAATGTCTGTAATGGGAGAATGGGGAGCACGGGAGTGGGGTGGTTATTATTATTTTATTTATTTATTGATATTGGGGATTGAACTCAGGGGTGCTTAACCACTGAGCCACATCCCCAACCCTTTTAATTTTTTTTTATTTTGAGACAGGGTCTAAGTTATTAAGGGCCTTGCTAAATTGTTGAGGCTGGCCTTGAATTGGCAATCCTCCTGCCTCAGCCTCCTGAGCCTCTGGGATTATAGGTGGGTGTCATTGGGCATGGTTTATTATTTTTATAATAGAAATGAAAAACCAAGGGACAGAAGGTATGTCCTGCACATTGCTCTGGGATCTGAAGTGGATGCATGTGCTCTGCAGTTACTGTGGTCACCTACTTTCACTACAGGGTAGTGCTGAGCTTTCATCAGAGGGAGAAGCAAGAGGCTGGGCTCTGAGATGGTGGTTTCTGGCACTGGGAGTCCATTGATTGCTGCAAATTGGGTTGCTCTTGCTATATGGATATAACACAGGGTAGATGCAGAGTGTATTGAATCCAGAAGTGACCCTTGGGCACTGTATTCACTCATCACTCATTTGTTTACCTCATAAGTACCTGCTTATACCAGGGACTGACGTCATCAACCAATTTGCGTGGTCTGCACTCTCCCCTGCCCCATCTCCAGAATGTAGCCATGTGGTTAACCTCCAGAACCAGATACCTAGGGGTGTCCTCTGCTCCTTGCTTTTCCTTGCTTCTGCATTCCCAGAGAAAACTTCTTATTGACTCTCCTTTCTCAACCCACTCCTTTCCTCCAGCACCTGCTGCCTTTTCCATGTTTGGCTTTCTAAGGTGACCTACATGACCTCTAGTGACTCCTGTCTAGAATCTCTTACCTCCTTCCACAAGAACAGTCACCCAGAAATGCACTGTTTACATCTTCCACTTAAATCTTTCAAAGACCTCTCCCAGAATGCTGGCAAGTCTTGGGTCTGGAAGGCCATTCCTCCACGATCCCTCCCTACCTAGCCTCATCCCTGCCTGGCTCCCTCTGCCCTTCTTCAGGACTGCTGGCACTGCATGCACCATCTTGCTTCTGGATCTTGACTGAATCATCTTTTTGAAGATGATTCAAAAAGAATCACTTGGCAAATGCCTGAGATTCCTTCTAGATTTCTCTTAGACAGCCCTCCTCTAGAAAGTCTTTCCTTTCTTCATTGCTTCTATGCAATTCTTATTACACTCTCCATAATAACCCTTCTCTAAATATTCCTCCAGCATTGCACTAAGCACATTGGACTGTGATTACTGGCGTTTGACCCTACCTTCCACATTAGAAAGACAAGGTCAGCCACACTGTGTGTCTGGTATTACAATAAGAATTTGGGAAATTCATTAGGGAAATCATTTGAAGATAAGTACAATGTAAGTATTCTCTTTGAAAATTACTTTTTCTCCAGAATGCTCTCTGACGATTGGTGTGCATGTAAAGAATGTTTCCTGGCTATAAGTAGTGAAGGTGATATAGCTGCACTGTTGTTCTACCCTGAGTTGTGAGATGCTTCTTTAGAGTCAGAGAAAGGACTAAGTTTCTTTATTATAGAGCGGTCAGATCCTAAAAAGCAGCCAATTAGAAAGGTTATGGGGTTTTGTAATCCACATACATTCCTACATCAACTAGGAAGTACAAATCAGAGATAAAGCCAGGAGGGTACGGGTAGGAACAGAAGGTAAGAGCAGAAAAGAAAAAGGAGAGATGATGACATGGAAACACAGGGCCAAACAAGATACAGACAAGGCTGCCAGGAGTGATGGCACATGCCTGTAATCCCATCTACTCTGGAGACTGAGGCAGGAGGTCTGCATGTTTGTGTCCAGCCTCAACAACTTAGAGGGATCCTGTCTTAAAAAAATAAATAAATAAAAGAATTGGGGCAGTAGATAAGTGGTAAAGTACCCCTGGGCTCACCCCAGTACGAAAACCAAAACAAACAAACAAAAAAACAGATATGGACAAGATTGTAGCATAGTAGACACTTCATGCAGCTTTGAGACAGCAGCAAGTGGAGCTTTTAAATCTGATTGGTACATCTTATACTCCCTTTCCTTTCCATCTCCCAGGGGAAGCGACTTCATCGTATTGTCACTTCATCTTACTTTTTTCCTTTTGAATTATTTTTTAGAGCAGTTTTCAGTTCACAGTCAAATTGAGTGGAAAGTATAGAGATGCTCTGGTTAAGATAAATGTCCCCCCGAAGCCCATGTGTTAAAGTCGGGATTGCCAGCCTGGTGCTATTGGGAGGTGGTGGAACCTATAAAAGAGAGAGTCTAGGGCAAGGAAGTGCAGATATGGGGATCCTGGCTTCTTCCTGTCTCTGCTTCCTGGCCACCATGAGGTGAGCATCTTTTTTCACCACATGCTCACCATGGTGATGTGCTATCTCACCAAAGGGCCAAAGGTAATGGGGCCAAGTGATGATAGACTGAAACCTCAAACTGTGAGTCAAAATAAACCTTTCCTCCTTAAAAGTTGATTTATCTCAGGTATTTTGTCACAGTGGTGGAAACCTCACCAACACAAGTGATTTTTCAGACACACCCTGTTCCAACATACCCCCTCTGTCAACGTCCTATACCACAGGAGTACATTTGTCACATGCAGTGATACTACAGTAACCCAAAGCCCATAGTTTACATTAGGGTTCACTGTTGGTGTTGAACAGCCTATGAATATGAACAAGGCATCTTGGTTGCTTTCAAATTTTAGCAATTATGAATAAAGCTGCTATAAACAATCCTGTGTGGGGTTTTGTATGGACCTAAGTTTTCAACTCATTGGGATAAATGCCAAGAATATTAGTTGAAGGATCATAGAGTAAAAGTATGTTTAGTTTTACAAGGAAGTGCCAAATGTCTCCCAAACAGGCTATCCCACTTTGCATCCCATCAGCAAGGAGTGAGTTTCCTTTGCTCCATATCTTTGCCAGCATTCAGTGCTGTCAGTGTTGTGGATTTTGGCCATCCTAATAGGTATAAAGTGTTATTTTATTGCTCAATTTGCATTTCCTAATGAAAAAGTATAAAGCATCTTTGTGTGCTCTTATTTGCCATCTTATATCTTCTTTGGGAAGGTGTCCAGGTCTTTTGCCCATTTAAAAAGCCAGTTCGTTCATTTTCTTATTGTTGAGTTTTAAGAGTTCTTTGTATATTTTAGCTAACTGTCCTTTATCAGATATGTCTTTTGCAAATATTTTCTGCCAGTCTATTGGCTTATCTTTTATTCTCTTGGCAGTGTCTTTTGCAGAGCAGAATTTAAAATTTTCATGAAGTCTAGCTTATCAGTTATTTCTTTTGTACATTATGCTTTCAGTGTTCTTTCCAGAGAGCCATCACCAAACCCAAGGTCATTTGGTTTTTGTCCTGTTATCTTCTAGGAGTTTTTTAGTTTTGCATTTCACATTTAGGGCTGTGATCCACTTTGAGTTAATTTTTATAAAGGGTAAAATGTCTGAATGTAAATTCATTCCTTTTTTTCGCATGTGAATGTCCACATTTTCTTTTGGTGTGAATATTTTATTATTTGAAAATATAAACATAGAGGTTTAAAAAGGCTCTTTAGTGTTTCAATTTGCAATGTGTAATGCTACTGCTTAACAACCTCAGCCAATACCCACACTGCTCTCAAACAAGGTGTGTTGTAACAATCTGCGTAGGTTTAGTGTATTTCTGCTTTCTTCCCACCTACCACTTTTGACACATTAGATTAAATTTCAGCCCTGGGCCAATCTGTCAAAGAAACAGGAAATGTCTCTTGTGGTGACATATTTGCCGGCAGCTGAGGTTTGAAACCAGGTGGGTATTAGTTTTTACAGAGAAGCAATTTCTCTCCATCGGAGAGGCCGAATCCCTGGATCAGCTCAGCCGAAACCTTTGCTTTGTGTGGATGAGTCTTTGATATGAAGAAAACCTTCGGATAAATATGTTTAACTATTTTGCAGAATTCTTGAGAAAACTTAAGGAAATAAAGAAGACAACATTTTTCAGGGGGATGCTGGGGAAGCAAAACAGGATCTAATGATATAGTGCTTTTGTCAATATTGAAATTGTAGGCAAATTATTTTAACATGGTTATGGACCCCCTAAAATAGTCTGTAGGTGACTGGAGACAGAGTGATAAGAGGGGAAAGCAAATTTCTCAGAGCCCCATAGAGCACTATCATTCTGACAAATATTGTGAACTACAGGAGAGTCACCAGCTCAATTTCTCATCTCCTGTGAAAGATAAGGAGTTGCTCAGAGTTGCTCTGACTGTCACCCTGAGCCAGCATGGGGGAAGGGAAGCGACCTCTCTCTCTCCTTCATGCTCTCATGCCTTTGCTATTCTGCTGAAGGAAAAATCAATATCTAACGCCAAGAACAAATCTAGCAGCACCAGAGAAGCACCGTTACCCTGGTGCCCGCCTAAAGAAGATATCTTTTGCAGGCCTTGGAGAGGACTGCAATGGCTGGAGTAGCCCATGGATTTTCTATGCAGAGGGAATCATTTATTGCAGTGAGTACTGTGCTAGGTACCTCCCCTTTTCACTTCTCTCACTGCCAAGTGTCTCCTTTTGTGAACCAAAATCTCCTCCTGTGGATCACCTTGGAAATCATTCCAAATCAGCCTAGAGATCCAGGTTGAAGCCCAGAGCAGAGGAAGGTGTCCCACACTCTTAGAGTCATGGTTCCTTTCTCTCAGTGGAGTCCATCATGGATGAATGGTGACTCTGGGACATAAACACCTGGATGGCTGCTCAAGGTGTGGTAGTGGGTTGTACATTTGGCCTTGAGACTTTAAGGCATTTACTTGATTCTAAGAGAAGCTGGAAAGCTGCCTGAGTGGGAAAGCAGTGGATGGAGGCAGGAACTAAGCCAGTCATAGCCTCAGAGACAGCTGCTGGCTTCCCAAGGCAGCACTCTTTTCTTTGCTATGTTGATCAATGATTCCCTTTCCATGTCCCAAATATTAAAAAAAAAAAAACCTTGTGTTTTATATATTGATTTATATGTAATCCCACATATATACATACATTTCAAACTCAATAGGAAAGGAAGCTTTATGACTTTTCCCAGCAATCAGCAAAATAATCACCTTAAAGGATTTGCCAATGAATCTCTCAGCACCTTTCCTCTTAGGACTAATCATTATAATCATCCAAGTTATTGCAACAATAACAGCCACCACCGCATGTGGAATACATTCTATGTCTAGGCACGGTGTTGGTGTTTTGTATGCTCTTTTCCTATTTCTTTCTTACAACTGTTCTACCAGGAGATCATATTCTCCACAACTGTCAGAAAATAGCAACAAAGCAAAACAAAACAAAACAAAACAAAACAAAACAAAACAAAAGGGTTAAAATTTGCAATCTGCTTTTTTTTTTTTTTTTTTTGGTTTGTTTTTCATCTAATGCTTTTTAAAAACATACTCTTCAATATTTGGGGGTCATGGTATAGGTCTGTATGTAAAATGAAACTGGAAGTTGGCTGCCTATTTTAAAAGGGCACCTGTAGGTTTTATTGTAAAGGTCAATATTTACAACAACAGCAAAAATGACAGAAGAACCTAAAGCTCCCCAGCACTGTTTTAACTGAACAGTGCATGCTAGCTGGTTCTAGCCCTTAGAGATGGGTATTAATGCATCCATTTATAGATGAGAAAACTGAGGTTCAGGAGGGGTGGGTAACTTGTCTGTGCACCCAGCTGGCAAATGGCAGAACCAAAGTCAGAGGAGACTGGCCTGACCCCACAGTGCTGTGTTGCCTGGCCTCTCTGCAAAGCGGTGTGGGGCAGGGTGTGAGTGCATTCGGAGCTGTCTAGTATGGGAAGAGCTATTAGGTCTGGAGAAGGAAGGGAGGGGAATATGCCTCTTGGGAGCAACAGTGAGTGGCCTCTTTGGAGCTGAAGTCTTTCCCTCTTGGATGAAACCTCCTACATTCACAGGTGGCAATTACCTCCATGAGACTGTATTTATAATGTGGGAAATCTTTACCTGCAGGGAGAAAGGCTTGAAGGACATAGCTTGGTCAGAGGTCAACACCTGAAGACCTGTTTTACACACTTATGGGGCTGTTAGTTTCCAGAAAAAACACACAGTAAACAATCTCTCTGCTCCAGTAACTGCCACAGCAAGTGAGGCATCCTGATCCACTGACCACAGCTGACTATCCAGGGCTGGGTCCCCAAGTCGAGCTAGGTTAGTCAGTGTTCCTCCCCTGGGAATGTGGACTTGGAACTCAGGAGTTCCAGCCTTGGAGAGGACTCTGGGTCACCTGGGAATCTGAGAACATTGAGGAGCACCAAGAGCAGGAGATGCAGCTTTGGAAAAGTGCAGAGCCAAAGGATTGAGAGTCCTGAAGTTGTTCTAGGTCCAGGCTCTGGTCCCAGGTCTCCCCTGGGGCTCAGTGAGACTTCCTATAAAAATTAAATATAATACAATAAAGTTTCATTTTTTTTTGTTTAAATTAATTAGGTGGGCTTCTGTTATTGGTAGACAAAAGGGTCCTAATCTGGAGCATTAAAGTTATATGCCCTGGTTGGAGGAAAGAAGAGGTGGTAATGGGAGTGTGATGGTGATGTGGGTTGTGAGACAGAGGCCAGAAAAAATGACTGTGTTGCTGTGGTTTCTGTAAATTCCCGAAACACTAAGGCTGGGGTGTCTGTGATCTACAGGAGGCCTGTGGGGATGGACTAAGTTAGGAGACCACAGATTCCCCTGGACAGGGGCACCTTGCACAAGCTGAGAAGGACAGAGAATGAATCTGGGCTCGAATGGAGGGTAACCAGCAGAGCAGGTTTAGCTGACTCAGATTATCAAAGATTGCATTTGACTGTCAACCTTTGTCTTTCTGCTAACAGCTTCTCTTTACCTAGGCCAGAGGCAGGGACCAAAGGCTAACAGACACCAGAAACAGGTCACCCCTGTCCTTTCTAAATGCCCCTCCACCCTCCAACCTAGGACACTCTGGCTCAGCCCCGTGGTCACATGCTTCTCCAGCAGCAGACATACACCTCCTGGTTTGCCTTATCGAGGATTCTCTCTGTGCCTCATTTTTCTGGCAGATAATAGGGATCACTGGATCCTGGCCATCACTCTTCCCTGCTTCACACATGTTTCTTAATGCTTCAAAACCAACAGAGATACGGAGTGACTGACTCCCTAGAACAAGATAAAGCCCCACAGTAAAAGTATGAAATCTACCTCAATAATTGAAATCAAGGAAAACCCAGGAACCAAATCAGGTGGAATTCTTGTAAGATTTTACTACATTGCCTTTTCTTTCTTTAAAAAAATATATTGTCTTTGTAAGAATAGCTGAGAAATGCTATGCTAGATTGAAAAAAGGGAAAAAAAATCTAGATACTAGGTGTAAGATTTTGTTTTAATAAGAATATTTAAATTCTTACTTTTCCTTTGAGAACTCCTTTGTCTTTCTTAAAACAAAACAAAGCAAAACAAAACAAAAAACAACAAAAAAACCCTGTGATCCATGAGCAGAATGTCTCCCACCTCTGTGGTTCCTGGGCATCTTGGTGATATGCATTTGGTTGTGTTTATGAGAAATTTGTCATTTTTAAGTCAGTGCACATGTTTTATATATGAATAAAAGAGAAATATGCACAGATGTCATTGTGCTTGATTGAATCCTTATGCATGATGATCTGAGAGTGCTTACGCAAGGTATTATGAGCAATTAATGATTTACTCATCTCTGAGTTCTAGCAATGGAGAGAATATTACCTGGGGCTGATGAAAGGCATCGTATAAGTGCAAAACGTTATTAGTTTTTAGGGAAGAGATGATAAGATTTCAAGCCTAACCTAGCCCTGGTGAAATACTCATTCTTGGGTAAGCTGCTTGCAGTTGGAATTGCAGTAGCAAAGAGGCTTTTGGTCCCCACTCACATTAATCTTTTAAGTAGAAATGAAGCCTAGAAACTCATAGATCTCCAAATGGAGGGGGCACCTGGGACACACACTGTAGGCATCTTAAGATTCACAATGGGGATCAAATATGGAGCTGCATCTGTAGGCTTTCAGGGTGACCTTCCCCTCGGGGGCTGAGTGGGGAGGTGGAAGATGGGGTGATCTGGGCAGAAGGCTTTGTTTGTCTCCAGGAGGCATCTCATCAGGAGAGGACAAGACACGCATCTCTGACTGATGGGCTGTTAGAGTTTTAAAATGTTTGCCTTGAGTGACCTTAGGGAAAAACACCATCCTCTCTGGCTTAATGTGAATTAAATTTTTCGATTACTCCAGAGGAAGGAAAGGCAGCAGCTCCAAGCATGCTTATTTGTGGAAAGTAAAATGAAATTAAACACTCCAGCAGAAGGAACCTTAGCAGCTCACTGATCCCAGGGCATCGCCCCCTTGCCACTCAATGGCAGTGAAAATTTGATTTGAGGGTAACAGATATTTTAAATGGAGTGTCCTGAATCCATCTCAACATGTTTTTATTCTAAGAGAATAGCTATACTAATTTGTATATTCTGGAAAAGAAATGAAGCATTTTAACGTTTTTCCTCCTTGCACGGAGGGTGCTGTAGATGTCTTGAGGAACAGAAGGAGAATTCAGTACAGGAAGGAGTGACCCTCCTGCAGGATGCCATCTTGTGGTTTTCCATATGTATGTGTGCAAAAGATCCTCCTCAGTCATGGATATCTGGATTAAAAACAAAACAAAATAAAAAATGGGAATCCTGGGAATGGGAGAAAGTCCCATTATTTTCAGAAAAGTGAAAATCTAGGTGGTTCTTTACTTCTGTTTGAAAGAAGCCAAAAAGAAAAAACAGTGTGTGTATGTGTGTGTTTCTTCAGAGCCTGGACAAGCAATGTTGATTATATATCAGAAAGACCAGGATGCAATATGTGTATTAAAAGTCTGGAACCAAGAGTTGTGAATCATAATATCATTATCCTTGGAGGTATATAAAAACATGCAAAATCTCTAGGAATTTGGGGAGATTTGGACATAGAACAGGGGAACATTGAGTGTGTGTGGAGAAGACAAGACCTTGGTACTTCTGAATATTTCTCCTAGCCTTTGTTTGGAGACTTCTTTCCTCTTTTCTGTTTTCTTCCTTTATTTTCTTTTCCTCTTTCTTTATTTCTTTCTTCTTTTTTGTTTTGTAAGGATTGAACCCAGGGCCTCAAACATGCTGAACACATACTCTACCATTGAGTTACACCGCCAGGGGATTTAATGAAGAAAAAAACTAAGAAAGGATAAAGGAAGTCAGGCAAAACAAAAAGTTATCTTATGGTATCTTGATTTTTTTTTTAAAAGTGTACTGTGATCTGAATAAAAACAATAGTTTCTATTCTAGCTAAGACTTGAGCAGGCAGAGGTGATAGGCTCAGGTATGTAACCTCAAATTCTCAATTACCACGCAAGATATTCCAGCAATGGGGAAGGGTACAAAACAATCCAGTAGCCCACATACCACTGAAACCATATGGCCATCTCTGACTCCTGGACTGCCTCTGAGGCTGTCCAAGGACCTGCAGGTGCAAAGTTATTGCCTCCACATAGGTGGGTATCCCCTCCCATATCAGGAAGTTTCGGGTAGTAGTCCTTCATGCCATTTAGTTTATTGAATAATTTTATGAAATCTCTTATCTTAAATGATTTTTTGGAAGTAGGAATCAAAGCAAAGAAAATTCTTTTCTTTGGATCAAACTAGGAAATGAATGTTTCAGGCTGGAGGACTAATGGTAATGATATTTGCCATTTCCTGATTACTTGCTATGGGCCCAACACTAGGCCAAGAGCTTTACTTCTCACAATAATTCCATGGGAGAGATTTCTAAGTACCTCTGTCTTACAGATGAAAAATAAGTTGTGTTCAGACTTATATGCAAGACTTACATTATGATTAATCACTGGTTCTTTATTACTGTTATTATTGTCTTAATCTCTTTTCTGTTGCTTTAACAAAATATCTGAAATCGGCAGATTTCTAAGGAAAATAAACTTATTTAGCTTGCAGTTTTGGAGCTGAACTTCCAATATAGGGAAGCCCCTTTGTGCTGACCTGTGATTGGGGGCTCATGGTGGACGGCATCACAATGGGAAAATATATGCAGAAGAGATCACATGGTGAGACAGGGAGTCAGAAAGTAGACAGGGGCCAGTCTTGCTCTTTTATAACAACTCACTCTCCTGGGAACTAACTGGAATTCCATGAGAACTACCTTAATCCCTTCTGAAAGTGGAGCTGCCAATGACCTTATCACCTCCTGCTGGGCTCCATTGCCCAAGGTTCCATCATTCACCAGCATCTCTACACTCTAATGCATGGAACCCTGGGGGGCAAACCACATTCAAACCTTAGCAATAAAGGAGATAGTTGTTACCAAACATTAAAACATAGAATATAATTATGATACTACTGGTACGTTTTTAAGATGAGAACTAAGTAATAAGGAAGAAGAAAGGATGAAGGAATGAAAAGGAGGAAGAAGAGGAGGAAAAGGAGAGGAGAGGTCAGATAGGAAGGGGAGAAGCGGAAAATGACAGTGGTGTCGTATTTGGAGTATACAATAAAAGAAAGCTATTCATTGTTTATCTTAGGTTCAAATTTAACTGGCTGCCCTGATTTTAACTGGCAATCCCAAGTATGTTCTAGGCAAATACTAAGCATTTTCCACATATAATTCTATTAATTTAAACAAAACTATCAAGTAAGGACAACTGTCCTTTAAATGAGGAAGCTAAGATTCAAAGAGTTGGAGGACTTACCCAAGGCCTTGCAGCAAGTGGGTGATGGAGCTTGGTAAGAGCCTAGACAGAGCCTACACTCTGCAACCCTAAAAAGTGGGGAAAAAAGAAAAAAAGTAAGAAACGTAAGGACAATTTTAAACAATTGAACAGAAGTTTTAGTGCAAAGACAGTGAAGGCAATTAGCATGACTCATGGTCCCCAAAGATTGTCAGCAACTACCTTACTGTTGGCACGTAACTTCCTTTGGGGAGTTCTGCTTCAATTGCAATCCTGCAATTTTGACAAAGGAGACACCCTCTCTGTCCCCTGTTGGTGGAGTAAGTTAAAAATCTCCATGTATTCTGAGTAGAAAAATGAAACTTTTGTGGCACATCTCATAAAAAAAGTGCCCCAAAGATGAAAAATTGCATTCAGACCTCAGCCATCTCCATGAATTATGAGAAAAGATGATGTGACTAGGAAAAGAGAATATTTCTCAGTGCTGAGTGTTGAGGGACACACCAGTAAACTAGAACCCATTTGGATGATGTGTTCAGGCTGCTGGTGGTTGGAAGAGGGTGTACTTATCATGGGCTAAAAGGTCCTTCAATTCATGGGAGGAGGAAGGATGGGGGAGCCTGGAAATAGAGCACACAGGAGAAAACAGTGACTGGAAGTCTACAGTTACAGAAGACAGAACTAGACCAATAAGTGAGTGTTTTACAGAGGTAGGTTTCTACTCAGCCCACAGGACCATTTTCTAGAAACTAAAGTGGTCTAATAGTAGGATGGGAGACCTTAGGAATACTTGTACCTCCTTATAGTCTAGTCCTTCAAGCTGAATCTGGATGTCAGCCCATCAGGATACTGGAGGAAGATTTCTGAATTGAGTCATCAGTTGGTGCAGACATCCACCCTTCGATGCCCACACATTGTGCACATACAATTCCATAGAGATTTAAGAAACTGTACTTTGACTATAAATCAGAGTTGTAAAGCAAAATTGTTTCTGAAGTCTGTTGTGTCAGGCACATCTCCAGGCCATCCTGTTTCTTGGTCTCCTCTTTCCTGGGTGACCATCCAAACCTCTAATGAGTCTTCCTGCTCCCCAATTCACTTTCTATAATCAATTTTTCATAGAACCTCCAGCATATCCTTTTCTAAACTCAAGTAGATTAATTTTATTCTCTTGCTTAAAAGCCTTCCTGGGCTCCACGCATCTCTATGGAACACATTTCAAGTGCTTTGCTGAGGCTGACCAGCTGATCTCCAGTCATGGTTCCTGCTGTTCCTCTGGCACGTCAGTGGCTTCAGTTACCCTGGAGTGTGCTGCCTCTTCCTTCACATACTGCTTCTCTGCTTTCTAACTGCTTTCAAAGCAGTCTCTGTAGACTGCTTTCTAACCTTCAAAATCTAGCTCAGATTTTATCACCTTTGGAACACTGTTGCTCATGGTCCTGGGAGCATTTGGCAAACCTTCCTTTGGGTGTCTATACCACACACAGCACCTTGCTGTGTGGTTACTTCTATTGCCCTGTCTCTCCTGCTCTAAGCTTGCAAAGATAGGCACAGTGGATCTTGGACAGTTAATCAACCATATGAGAGCAAGGTCCCTGATACAAAAGCAGGTACCCAGCCATACAGAGATGGGTACCTTCTCAGAGACCTTTGGAGTCTAGAAAATCCATGCTTGCCCTGACATTGGTGGGGCTCAATATGGGAGTACAAATGGAAGCCCACATGCCATATGTCTAAATACCTAACCACTGTAAATCACACCAACAAACTGTTCCATAAAACAGGTTCTGTCTTCCCACATTGCCAAGCATACCTTCACTATGGTTATACCAAATATGCAAAAAGCTCTGTTTTTTTCTTTTAATGAGTGAAAGTCAGCAAATACCAAAGATGACTGAATTTAATTATTAATGCACATATCTGAGAATTCTCTTGATGAGTTGGTGACATTTGCATGAGAATAAAATGAAGACATACATAATTCATAAATTACCATATAGTGATTCCATGAAAATTATTCTCTTCCTTTAACTTCAACAAAAATTACTAATCATGTGATTTTCACATAATTTGGATCCTATTTATAGTGATCATCTAGAGGATTAAAAATGTAAAAGTATTCAAAATATACTGAATTTAAATATATTTTCATAAAAAAGTTAAAAAATGAACATCAAAGTGAAAAGATAAAATTTTTTTGTATGTATTTTCAGAACTTTTAAATAAGGATAACATGTTTTAAGTTTCATTTTTGAAAAGGTAACTCTCAGTAGATGTTTTACAAAATAAAACTCTACTTTCTAACCTTCATTGTCCACGTAGATGCTAATGTAAAGCCTCAATATCACACTTTATATATTATATAAATTATGTTGAAATATATATTTAAATGTAGTGTGAATTATTTTATATTGCAAAATACCCCTCAAAAGCTACGTGCAACTATTTTCAAAACCTTGGTAATTCATGAATCTATGTGGAACTACAAACTAGAATATGAAGAGAAACAGGACAAAGGACTTAGTACTGCTGGGAAATAGGACTTCATTATGCACAATTCTCTGCATTAATGTTACCTTAGGGAAAAGGATTTGACAGGTTAAAAGATTTGTCTTTTCTCTTAGCTAAGCACAAATTATTTCCACACCCAGAAGCTGTATATGCCTCCATTGTTGGACAAGTGACAAAACTCACAAACCTTCATGGCATCCAGGTAATGAGTTGCCTTATGTTTAGAGGAATGAGGACAAGAGATAAAATATTGTTTGCCTGGGAACTGAACGAGATAGTTATAAGAACAGATGTTTTACAGTTAAGGATCATGCTGTGTCAGTGCTTAGTGACAGATTTTGAGTGAGGAAGGTACTCACACGTTCTTTAACACTTTTTTTTTTTTTTTTTTTTTTTGGTGTAGTCTCTTATCTAGGAAAGACCCTCTAAAGGGCACAGGCCCCTTAGCTTCAGAGCAATAGGTGTGCTGATAAAATAATTGCTTATGTGAATGAATTTAATTGGTTTGATCTCTTCCATACTTAAGATATTATTTGCAATCTTGCTTGCACTTTGGGTTCATATCCTAAATGCATAAGACACTGATAATAAAGACCCTTGAGTAGGTTTTAAATTCCAGCTTTGGCTACTTCATTCGAGGAATTTAGGCAAATCTGAGACTCAGTTCTCATATCAGTAAAATTGGAAATAATGATAGTATTTAGGAGTAAGCAAGGTGAAGAGGGAAATTGGGGGAGCTGCTAGGAGTAAATGAAATAAATTAAATGGAAGATTTTTGTCACAAAAAATAAATCATAAATTAAGGAATCCATTCAGTGTAGCATTGTATTAGTTGGTAGGGCTACCATAACAAATCACCAGGGTTTGGTGGCTTGAGCCATGGTAATTTATTTCCTTGCAGTTCTGGAGGCTGGAAGTTCATGACTGAGGTTTTGATGGGCTTGGTTTCCTCTGAGGCCTTTCTCCTTGGTGCCTCTCTCCTTTCAGTCTCCTCACATGGTCCGTCTTTATCTGTGCCTGCATCCTAATCTTTTTTTCTTAAAAAACAAGGACAGCAGTCACACAGGGTTAGGCCCACCCTAATGAACTCATTTAACCCAATAACCCCTGTAAAGACCGTATGTCTAACTATAATCATGCTGTAGGGTTCTGGGGGGTGCGGTAGGACTTAAATAAATTTTGGGTGGGACGTGAGTCAACTCATATCAAGCTTTTATCTCCTTTCTTTTAAGTGAATTTCAGATTTTATTTGAATTATCTTAATTCCAATGGAAGAATCCCACTTACTGGCAATTTATCATGCTTATTCTGAAAATAGTTCCTGTGGAGAATAGCTATAGAAAGTACTGGAAAGAAGATGTTAGAACACCAGTTCACCTGACACATCCTGAACAGCCTCTGGCAGCAAATAGGCCCTGTGCGGGCTGAATGTTGTTATCCCTGCTAGGAGCTGCTGCTTACTCAAGCAATGCTTGAGGAGCACTCTTTCCTAGGTGTAGGGGAGGCAGGCCTTCAGCCCCCTGTGGTTAGGTGAGGGGTGGGAGGAAGTCTGACTGTGCCCAGGAGTCTGGGTTGAGTTAGTCTTATAGCCTTTGGGGGTCCATGGGGTGGGAGGCTATGTGAGAAGCAGACATGCCTGTCCTGTGCCTCTCTGAACTCAGTCCTCCCAAGCCACCTTTGAAGCAGTGAAGGAAGGTCTTTGAGGCCTCAGAATTCTTTGCTCTTGGAGGATAAATATCCTTTAGAGCTGATTTAAAATGAGATCTGTGGATAATCTAAGAGTATACATAGTATCACCTCTCTGCTCCTGAAAATCTAGAGGTCTGTATGGGTGAATGGAAAATGCGATGGGGATGAGCAGTGCAGAAACCAGGAGAGGAGATACACACGTAGGAAGTTTTATTTACCAGTCAGGATCTGACAAAGGCCATCCCTCGGGGAAAACAAGAGAAGCAGGAAGAACTTACCTCTGGGGTATTTTGTAGGGCGGTTTGGGTGGCTTGCATAAGGTCACATGAGCTCATATGAGCTGCTTGCCTAAGAATTTAGGATGGGCTGACAGGACAAGTAAGGGGATGTTTGGTGGGGTGGTTAATGAGAGGTGGTAAGGGAAGTCTCTGTAAGAACCCCTCTAGGACGGGAGAGCAACTTATGCTAAGGTTTTAAAATGGCCACATAGATTCTAAGCCTTGGACCTAATAATGGGTACCTTTTTCTTTCTGTGTATATGAACGGGGAAATACTGCCATACGTTTCTTAATGATAGGGTACATTTGGAAAAACACATTTGTTAGGCAATTTTGGTTTTGTGCAAACACATAGAGTATGCTTAAACTAAGACAGCTACAGCGTCACTGGGCAATATAATCTCGTGGGACCACCATTGTACATGCAGTCCATCAAAATGTCCTTATGGAGCACATGACTGTAATATAATGTAATATTTTTTGACTTTCTGTGCTGGGCCCCATTAAAAGGACAAAAGCATGTCTGTGGTTTCTAGTGTTACAAACATAAATACTATGTTTCAACATGAATTTTTATTACTGTATATCTCCTTTATAACTAAGCAATCAAAACAAATTTATACATTTAATACAAAAAAAATTCTACAAAACCCAATACATTCAAATTAACATTAACTTGAAAAGTAATGTTTTACTATGACAAAATGGTGAAATATGTCTTTGGTGTTTGTTTTAATGACCTTATTCTTTTGACTTTGAGGATGTTGAGTTGCCCTCGTGATTCTTTTTAATAGTGATTAAATTTTATTCCTGAATAACAAACCAATCAGTTTAATGGCACATCTTGAAGCAAAATTTAATAAGAATACACCTTTTATCAAAAAATTGTATCACTTACATTTTATGGTTTACTCTATTAATGGCACCTGAAGTACTATGGAGATGAGGCCTGGATTTGCACTTGGCCAATGTGAATACAGAACTTTGAGTTCTGAGCAGGCATTTTGGATTTTGGCACATTGATACCATTTGGTGCCTTATGACATATGGCAGTTATCCCTCTAATCTGTTGCCTTGCTGAAAGAACTGTTTCTGTAGTATCACAGATCCTCAAATTATGGGGTAGTACTTAGTTATGGTCATATACCTAATTCACAATAGGCTTTAAATTATGTTTAGTATTTCTTGAATGAAGACACAAGTTAAAATAGACTCATAGCGAATGCTTGTACTCCATGATGATATCACCCACAGATCCCCAATTGAGAATGACAACTCTAGAGGAAGTTTAAAAGGATCTGCTAAAAAACATTATCCCTGAAACTCAGTATATTTTAGGAAACTTATTGAGCTATCATCCATATACCATACAATACTGTCAGTTAAAGTATATAAAGGTATTTGGTGTATAACAGAATTAAGCAGTCATCACCACAATTTTAGAACATTTTTGTCAACTGTTCCCATTAACCATCACTCTCTATTCCCCTGCATCCTTATCCCTCTTACCTCAAGGAAACCCCTAATCTACTTTCTATCTTTATAGGTTTGTCTATTCTGGAAGTTTCATTTATTGGAATCACATAACAGGTGACTTTCCTTCACTTAATATAATGTTTTTGAAGTTCATCCTCATTGTAGCATGTGCCAGTACCTCATTTCTTTTGTTGGTTGAATAGTATTTCATCATATGGATATCTCACATTTTATTTATCCATTCATCTGTTGATGGCTGTTTATGTTGGTTCCACTTTGGGGTATTATGAATAATACTGCTATGTCCAAGTTTTTGTGTGACTGCTTGTTTCCATTTTCTCTGGGATATCTTTACCACTGGGGAGTTGCTGGGCTATGTGGAAACTCTGTTTAACTTGCTGAGGAACCACCCAACTGTTTTCCATGGCAGCTGCGAGGCTTTGTTTTCCTACCTGAGATGTACGAAGGTTGCAATCTCTCTGTGTCCTTTTTGACACTTGTTATTTTGTCTTTTTCTATTATAGCCATCTTTGTGGGTGTGAAGAGCCATCTCACTGTCATTTTGATTTGCATCTCCTTAATAATTTGGTTATTAAGCTCAATGTGTTTTTAAATGGGCATTCAATGAACACGAGAAGGTGAGACAGCAATGTGCTGTCAAAAGCTCAGGCTGTGACCAACTAGCTATGCATCTTTTTAACATCTCTGAATTTTAGCTTCCTTGTGTGCGAAGTGGGATTGTTATCTCATAAAGATACAGTGAAGATTAACTAAAATAATATGTGTAAAGCTCTTGGCACATCAACTTGGCCCGTGCTGAGCACTCCCAAAACTAATTATCCTGAACTCCACGTCTCTTCCTGGCACTGACTCCCAAAGGACTTTGTCCTCTTTGTTAGTTTATTATCTCCCCGAGTAGAATATAAATTTCCTAAGGGCATGGATGGTGTTTTTTACACGCTTCTTAAAATTCCCTTATTACTTTCCATAGCCTGAGCAGGGAGAATTGGGGAAAATTTCATGGAATTAGTTGCAGGAAAAGAGTTGTAAAGAACATGTAGATTTAGAACATGCACATATGAAAGAGGCCATTTGGGACAGAGAGAATGAGATGAGTCAAGAAACAGAGAAATACAGTGGGCTCAACAGCTACGAGCAATGAATTCAGTTTGAAGGAACTTTTGGGAACATGAAAGGGAATAGACTAGATAAGGCTGGGAAAGGAGAGGCTGGGAGTCCGCCTTTGTTTGGCTCATATGTCTGTGCCAGAGCCGGAACTTCAGACTGGTTCCCAAGGACTCAGGGATGGTGGTTGCGGTCACTCATATATAGAGCCTAGGATGCCAGGCAGGGAAGAAGAGGCCAGACCTGTTGCAAGACTTAACCTGTAGTTCTATGGAGTCTGTTCTGCTTCCCGGGGGGCCTGCTGTGTCGTTGGAGACAGGAACCAGAGCATTTTCAGATTAGGACTTAACAGACTTTCCTGAGGATTTATGAGCAGGAGAAGCACAGGCTGAGGGAAGATTCATTGTGGAGCCTGGTCTCCTGTGGCCCTCGAAAGAGTCTAAGGAGGGAGGCAACTTCCTCTTTGTGGTCTCCACACATAGTCATCACTCATCTGGGGTCCCCAGGCCCATGATTAAAGGAAATGATGAATTTTTGCTGCGGTTTTTAAAAATATCCAGAGTGTTGTTGCTTTTCTACCTGCTCAGGTAGGCCAAGCAGCCTCCATCCCTGGTGACTGAGTGAGCTCACCAGCATGGCTTACTTTTTTTTTGTCAAAAGATGTGGTGACTTTTCCCATCTCAAACCAAGACTCAAAACAATTGCTGTGCCCCTCCATGATCACTCAGGTAGTTGGGGGGATGCTGCGAACAGGGTCATTTGTTCTCTAAGCCTGTGTTTGTTCAAAAGAAAAACTGACCTTTCTTCTATTATAAAGAATTAGTAGACACAAATTTATAGTCACTTTACTTCCCACTAAATGACTATTGGAAGTGATAAAAGGTCTGGATAAAAGCCAACCAGAAACTCCTAAATTGGAAATATCTGTGGACAATTGTCTTCAGACTCTTAAGTCCCATTTAGCAGTTGGTGACTGCTTCCTTGCCTGGTTTCAGGGGCACCCAAAACTTTCTGTGCTTCCTGAGCATTGAAAAAGAATGCAGGTTCTCTAAAACATAACTAAGGAAGGTGCTGGATTCAGTAAGTTGCCAGAGCAGTGTGAAACACCAGGACCAGCTGGAAGAGATTTCCCAATACAACTTTCCCATCTGGGGTCCATTTCCATGGGCACAATGTGTCCTCTGTTGGCAGCAGGAGGTGTGCTCCCGACAGCAAGGGCTCCTCTCACACCTACATCCTGGCTCACCTTGCTCAGAGAGTCCTTGGGGCCCTGGGGACAAGGACAAGAAAATACAAATGAAGAAGAACGTGCTGAAGAAAATTATATTCAGCAAGCCTAGAGGCAATGACTCTAGCTGGCAACACCACATGTACAACCCTGAAAATACTTGGAGGGCTTGGGAAAGGTCAGCTACTTCTGCCCCTTCAGCTCACTGTTGCTGTTTTCACTTGTTTCCCAGGCTTTGTGGGTGCTCACGTTTAGGCAAACATCATGCTCTTCTGAATTAGAGATGTCAATCAGGGAGATGAAGTTAGGGTTTGGAAAAGTTTCTTAAGGTGAAGAAGGATGTATGGAGGGTGCACAAGGTGGAAGTAACTTAGATTAAGGGCTAATGGTTTAAAGGCAATTAAAGAGGAAGAGTGTGCAGAGTGAAAAGGAAACAGGAAAAGAGTAGTGAAAGAGAGATAGGATGAGTCAGGAATCCTGTAGATTTGGTCAATTGTAAATGGAAGGCAAATGATACTCAGCCTACGGACAGCTTCAAAGCTTGCTGTTCAGGGGGCAGCCAGAAGGAATCTTGGGCTCATGGTATAATAACTTCTTTTTACACTGGCATTTCTGAGTTGTGTAAATGTGGGAAAACCATAAAATACACTTGAACCTCAACCATCTGAAGTGTAGATATTCATTAATAATATTATCCAACAACATCATTGTAGAGATTGAGATTGTGCATATGAAAGCATTTTGTATACTATAAGTACTATCTAATGTAAGATAATGACTATATACCATCTGACTCTCATTATTTACATTGACCAGGCTGGGGACTGGTTAGACCTGATCAAATGACTTTCAAAGAAGCACACATTCATTACTTCCTAGTTCATAGTGACCTGGACTCAGTCAATGAGTTAGCCTAGGGGAAGACTTCAGTTGTGATATAGTAATAGCTATAGAGGGCTTCCTTTAAAAAATGCTAATCTTCATGCTTTGCAAGCTTTTATGATGCTTCTTATGCATGGTACCCTATGGTCGGCACTTGGTAGAGATACAAATATTTCACAAACAGCTCAGAAAGAACTCCTAGTCTACTTCTCTGCCATTTTACTCTTAGGAATGTTGGGTTCATGCTGAGTCATCCTACTTAAAGGATGGAGCTCTTTTGGGCAGAAATGTACTTTTGTACTCTGTGGTTTTTGCAAGGACAAATGAGAGAGTGCCAAGTGAAGGGCTAATAAATTATAAAGTGTGAAAGGCAAGCACCATAGGTGCATTACTGCTGCATTGCTCTGCAAACAAATGGAACCTCAAGTGAGAAGAACTGAGTTCAAGTCCTGATTCTGTCACCAGTTGCCATCTAATTGGGGAATCTTGTTCAGATTACTAATCTCCTGAGACCTTAGATATGTTATCTGAAAAAAGTAGAAAATGTGGAAAATACTCACTTTACTGTTGAGCAAGATGGGGGAGGACAAAATGCATGACAATGGGCTTTCTAAACTGCAAAGTGCTAAATCATTCCTCTTGTTGGAGTGTAAAGCATGTGAGCCATCTGTTTTCTCTTCCTGTGTTCATCTCTCTGTCCCTCAGGGCACAAGGTCTGCCTCTATATTGCATGCATCTGAACCCCACGGAGGCTTGGTTTGCTAATTCGATAGTCATAGCCTTTTAAATCCATAGTGGCTTTTCAGACCAAGAGCTGTGGAGAGGCAAGTCCAGACTCCCAGGCTGGAGCTCGAGGTCTGTGCTGTACTTCTAATGAAGGTGATCTCTGGTAATCATTGGTTTTGAATACCTCCATTGTGCACCTTCCATCATTTTTATGATAAGAAAGATGTCATCTGTGTAGCATCTGCAGAATCCTGGTTGAGAAGTGAGTTGGTTTAAAGCATTTCATTTCAGATTACTCATGAAGATGTCAGTGGCACTGCACCTTCATTCCTCCTGGCAGTCAATTCTCTTCAAGACCACAATAGCCCAAGTGTCATCTTTTGAGCCTAACTACTGCAGTTTAAAAGTCCCCTGAACCTGAGCAAAAACATTTGTTTTCTTGAAAGTGTGAGCTTCTTTACAGCCGGGTTTAAATTCCTTTTATGTCTGTTCTGAAATGCAGCTTATGTTAGCCAGTCACAGTGACAGCCTTCCCTCTCCCCGCTTCTTTCTTAGGACCCAGAAGTGGTTCATCAGTTGAGGTACGGAGGGCAGTTGCAGGCTTGGTTTGACTGACAGTTTATAGGCTGTCCTGGCCCAGCATTCGAGGTGAGATGGAGTTCTCATTTAGTATGATGTCTTGCTATCTAGAGAAAATTTGTCCTTATATGGCCAGGATTTTTCACTCACCTGAGGAAAACTGACATCTTTCAATACTTATGATGTACTGCCAACATGTTTTCTCCCCTTTTGGCCAGTGACAACTGGAAAACATTTTTCACTTAGTGGGATATAACTGACATTTTTGCTTTGCTACTGTCTTTGAGATGTGGGGATATTATTTTTCTTAATACTAAAACTTCAGGGCATCAGTTACAAAGCCATCCATACGAGGCCTTTATTTAATAATACTAATGAAATGAGCACGATTTTCTTTTGCTGGGAAGGAGAATGTTGTAGAAAGAGTCCTAGTTTTAAACTCAGAAGATGTAGGCTTGGCTTTTCTACTAATTAGCTTGATGACCTCGGGCAAGACATTTAACCTTTGTAAGTCTATGAAATGGGAGATGGTATGGATTATTGGGATTTCAAATGAGCCAATGAATATGATTGTTGAATGATATGTAAATGAATGGTTATCATCATGGAATAATTATCCTTATAGCTACTGGAAATTTGAAGGTAGATTTTTAATTTCTTGGGTTTGGTCAACAGGCTGTATAAGAGTCTTGCTCTTGTAAGTGTGTAGAACAGTGCAAACTCTCAATGCTTTACACCAACCTTCCCAGTGGTGGCATTGTCCTTTGAGGAGAAGGAGGAAGATAGGATTTCTTGAGGAATCAATTTACATTCAGCTGGATGGTGACTTCCTGAAATTCTTCCAATCCTGAAATCATATAGTGATAATTGCTATGGTCTGAATGTTTGTGTCCCCCCAACCCCAAATTCATAGGTTGAAATCCTGGCCTCAAATATGGGTCTCAAATGGGTCTTTGCGGGGGGTAGTTAGGTTATGAGGGGTAAAGCCCTAGGATTTGGATGAGATTAGCATCCTTATAAAATAGGCCCAAGGGAGCTCTTTCACTCCTTCTACCACTGGAGGCCACAACAAGAAAGTGCCATTTATGAACCAGAGAGTGGGTTCTCACCAGATACTGAATCTGCTAGTACCTTAACCTTGAACTTCCCAGTTTCCAGAACTGTGAGTAATAGATTTCTATTGTTTATAAACCACCTAGTTTATGCTATTTTGTTATACCAGCTCAATCAGACTAAGACAATGATTTCTAGAGTTAATAATTGCAATAAATCTAAGGAATTCTTGGATCCTAGACAATGACTCATTCATTCGCGTCAGAGGTGGGGAGGAGAAAACAATGAGGAAACAGGTGATACCATGCCTGGGGCTTGACAAATAACAGTTGCTTGGTTTTGTCAGTTGACAGAATATCATTCTAACATCTCCCTGGGTCTTTTGTATCAATTCAGTATAACCGACACTAAGATAATTAGGGGCCTGAGTGCTATGCAAGAAAAATGTATAGAACACATCTATCTCTGTCCTGAGGAGTTTACAAACTTGTTAATCTCATCTTTTTTTCATGCTGCCACTCTGTCATCTATATCTATATCCATATATGCTTCTGTATCTGTATCTTGCTTAAATCTAGTTTCGAAGAGGATTGTGTCCCTGAGCTCTTTATGGAAGAGTTTCACAGCTATCTGACTCTGCATTCACCAGGAAGCAAGTCTGGCTGCTCTAAAGTTGGGCTCAGAGAAGACTGAGATCTGCAGTTGGTGTATCAAGGATGAATGATAAAATGTGTAGAGTACATTTGACCTAGGGGAGGATTGGTGGAAATGAGGGCAGTGTTTGAAATTAATGATAGAGATTAATGATAACTCCTGTGTGACTATGTCAGTACATTAGTTACAAGATGATGTGGTTCCCCTAGTCTTAAGGCCCCAGCCTGGGCAGATACTGACATCTGTGCCACCTCTGTGTGTTCAACATATGGCCTTTGACACCACTTCTAAGGGAAGATCAGATTCTGCCTCCAATGAGGCTGAAATAACAGCTGCTGTTGCCATGGTCCCATGGCAACTTGGGACCATGCTTCCAGCTTACTCATTCACTCATTTATGCATTTGTTCATTCAACAAATGTTTACTGAATGTCTACTGCATTCCAGGGACTACTCACAATATTAGTGACAAAATGTGAGGAAAAAAAGACTTGATTGTTGCTTTCCATTTACTATGAAAGAAATGAATGGGTGAAAATTATCCTTGAAATGGACATATATGCACCTGCAATAAGTGCTATGAAGGAGGACAACCAAGTCCAGAGGAGGAGGGCAGGGAAGATCTGAAGAGTGGAGAATAAGAACAAAAGGGGTCCAGGTGGGTTTTCCAGTCAGAGGCTATACCACATGCAAGGCCTATTCTCTGTTGATCTGAGGGAAAGCAGAGACCAGAGAATAAAGTGAACAGAAGCAGGTGAGCTGATTGGAGAGGAAGGGAAGAGCCTTCAGAGGTCAGGGCTAGAGCTTTGGATGTGAGGCATATAAAAAATGAGAAGACAAAAGGGTTTTAAACCAGGGCACAGGACTTGCAACTTGAAGTTTCCTTTGACTGCTGATTAAAGAGGAATTGGAGGGGGACCTGATGCTCTGGATGCAGGGATGCCAGGCAAGCTGCTGTCTGGGTCTAGAGGAGAGAAGGCAGCAGCTGTGGACTAGAACAGTGGGCATGGAGGGAGGGCAGTAGTGAGACTGGAAGACATTGAGGAGGCAAGCCTCAGGGAGGGGTTGCTTATGAGGCTATGGACAGAGAAGGAAGGAGGTGAACAGAAGGACTCAGGTGGGCTGGCTGGGAAGAAAGAAAGAAGGCAGAAGCTGTGGCTGGGCAGGCTGAGTTGGCCCATATCAGAAGAGAGCAGCAGACAGGCTTTTAAGTTTTTTATTCTTTATACTTTAAGAATACTGCACTAAGCCTGATTTGTCCAAATTGGTTTCAACTTTAAGCAGCTTTGCTTTCAAGGTTAACTCTGTGGGGTCATTGAACTCCTGGGTTCAGATCTGTTTGATTTTCAGGTCTTTGCATCTGTGTGTATATAGAAATAGCGATATTTAGTCCTTGGCTTCTGAGTTTCCACCCTCTTTTGCAATGTGGATTTCATGGCCATGAGCAGGACTCGCCCAGCCTTCTCTCTCCATTCCTCCTCACTGACTTTCACCAATGAACCAGAAAGTGAAGTCAACCTGAGGCTGCTGAACACCTTTCCAGTTTTTATTTTCAGTTCCTTGGCCATTCTCACCGCAGGTGTTAGGATGGGTTAGGCTTCTTCCTGGATGCATGATCTCACCTGTTTGGGAGGGTCCTTCAGGAATCGGGAGGGCAAGAACCCCACTACAGGCAGCTTTAATTTTATTTGTCACCCAACTGAGGCAAAGCTGTGACCCACGTCATCCCAGCCAATTAAATATTCAAATTTTTAGAGCCAATTGCCCTACAATGACACTCATTTTTATTGTATAAAAGGGAGATTGGTGTTACAAGGATGAAGAGATCTTGACATTTTGAGGGGGACTTGATATGAAGAAATGATTTTAATCACATGAAATTTACTACTCCTAACTAGCACATCCAATTGTGTTTCCACCTAATTAACCACAAATGCAAACCTACTGAGCATTTACATTGTTCCTGGTGTGGTGCTGGAGAGGAGGAATGGGAAGTTCAGTGACAAGTCTATTCTTGGCTTAACCGGGCTTCTCAAATGTTTCTGTGAAATACCCTGATGGTCAAGGAGACTAATGGAGAACAGGAAGCAAAGTATTGCTTGGGATGCTGCTGCTGGTGTCAGAGGCAGCAGGACTTGAATTGTCTTGTCATATCTCCCTTGATATTTATTTGAGGACTTTTGTTTTAGTTAAAATTTCATGCACATCTTGAACTTGAGTCTATGATGTATCTATACTTGTTAAATATTAAAAGTGTTCCCTGATTCAAGAAAAAAATGTTACATTTAAATGTATCATGCTTATTCTGTAACCCCGTGAGTCCCCTGGCATACACCTGAGAGCCCCCAGGTATAGGTACCATGAGAAAGACAAGGAAGAGAGCTCAAAGTTAGTTGGGAGATAAGATACAGATGATAACAATACAATGGAGGAAAAAAGTGATTTAGTTTGAGGCAATAATAGAAGACTTTAAAACTGGGTCTTGAAGGAAGAATTAAGAATGAATCTCATGATTATGTATATCCATGACATTAATTTAAAAAAGTAAATAAATAAATTAGAGAAAAGGGCATAGAGAGGGAGGTCAAGGAGGGCAAGGGTAAATACTGGAGACAATTGGAGCAAATTACACTCCATGCATTTATAATTATGTCAAAATAAATCCTACTGTTATGCATAACTATGAAAAAAGAAGACTTTTGAGGGGGCAAGAGAAACTTTCCAGGAATTGAAAATTCCATATGGAAATGTATGGAGGTTTGAAATAAAATGACTTGTTTAGGGAATGATGAGCAGTTCCAAATTCCAAGAGCTCTGAGTTTGTGGGAAGGGAAGGGGCTAGGAGAGGAGATTGTAGCCAAATTGAAAAGGACATTGAATATCATACCGAGAGTCTGAACCCAGTGCAGAGCCACTGATTCTGTGGGTGATGAGAAATAGTTTAAATTTTTTTCACTGTGGAACCATGGGTAGGTTCATGACCTAGGAATATCACTGAACAGGACAGTTAGAGTGGGAGGACATCAATTCCAAAATCCCCTTCATTTTATGACCATGAAGGAGTAGTCCACCCACTCCTGATTCTCATTAAGTCTTGGGATGGAGCCTTGCAATCTGTATGTTCAAATATTTAATTTAAAATCCAAGTATGATTTGCCAGGGTTGGGATGTGCTGATCTGTGATCCTTTCACAGTGCATGTGAGGAGAGGTGGAGACCTGGAGAGATGGAGCCATTTTCCAATGTCACTAGGTAATTATTGGTAGAAGTAGGACTCAAACATGGTCCTTTCACTCCCAGTCACGAGTTCCCCCCACTAATGCATGCCAGGAGTTTGACCCAAGTCGAGTTTCTCAGTTCACCTTTTCCTTGCATATTTCCCCATCCCTGAAGGCCTGGGGGAGGACAGGGTTGTTTTGCAAGGTACTGAAAGTTCTGTGACCCAGCCAAGGTCAGTTCTGCATTCCTATTAACATACTGTGGATAATGGATGTCTAAAAGTCTGAGGGCATAAATATTTTAATGTAGCCATACTGTGTCGCTGTTTCTTTCAGACCTGCACTTCCATTTTTATTTACTTTTATATGTGGCTGGCATAAGGCCACAAGGTTTTCCATCAACAGAAATGGCTGCTGATTGAAGCGATTTGCTTTCTCCTCCAGCACTGCGGAGAGACCCATTCTCCAAAGCAGGTGTTTTTAGATCAGATGGGCTGTGGGACGACACGGTGGGGAATACACTTGGTAAAGCAATACCATAAATTGGACTGGTGTTGGCCTCCTGATTTAATGCTTTGCTCTATTTGGTCATGAATTATATATTCTTTTTCAGATTGATCATATCTCCTGCTGATAAAGGGACAGTGCTCTACCAAGTGGTTTTGGCCTCTGACCTAAGAAATATACTGATGCATCAAAATTCGCTGAACTGACAACTTGGATGAACCCTGGAAACTGTAAATCTGCAAAGCCAGAAAGGCCAGGCAGGCCTTGTGTGCTACAACTCTCCTCTCACTTAGTATTCATCGACTACCATGATGGCCGTGCAATTCTTCAGCTGCTTTTACCCAACATAATTTGCAAATTGATTGTTCTTCCTTTGAAGTCTTTCTTAATTAAATAGTAACTGCAGTTATTACCCATAGACAAAGGAGGCATATTAGTGTCTTGGCAGAGGACAGTCTCAGCTCACTGGATTTTCATCTGTTGCCAGTCCTGCCATGGACTGTTGTGTGCAGAGCTCTGGGTGGTTCCTTCTCGAGGGATGGACTCACGTTCCTTGTCCACAGGGAGCTAGAATTCAGAAAGTTGATGGTATGTCCTATAATGATGCATAAATAGACTGCCTTTGCTTTACAAGACACTTATTTCAAGCATCACCCCATCCATTTTTATACTTTGGGTGACAAACAACTGCAGTCTCCACTGAATCTGATGAGAAAACTATGGCAGGGAGAATTTAGAGGTTTGCCCAAGCATATCCAGAAAAGTAAGAACCTAGAATATTGAATGGGTGACCTGCCTCCTTCTTGATTTAGACCTAAGTGTACTTATTCAGTATCACTTTCTAAAACTCAACTATGATTGGCTCCTGTGGAGGGAGAGTGTACAGATGTCTTGTATGGACATCAGCCTTTTAACCAGGTCAGTGGTTCTGAATCCTTGATAGGTATCAGAAACATCTGGAAAACTTGTTCCAAAGTGCAATTACCTGAGCCACAGACCTGGGTATTAACAGGTCTGGGATATGCCTCCACATATGCATTTTCAAAAGTTCTTTAGGTAAATGAGATGGTCAGCTAGGGTGAAGAATGCAAAACAAGGCATTCGTCTTACCCAGGCTCATGCAGGGCACTATGAAGTGGCACCTGGACACTGACATATGGACAGAGTCAGCCTGGAGATTTGTGGGAGAATAGGTTTCACCACCAGGGGCACTCCAGAACCCTAAAAAAGGAAGAGCATAGTTTCCACTTCCAGGAAACGTACCAGTGCCCCTGGAACATGTGTCTGTCTCATTGATGAAATGCTCCAGGCTTAGGCCATGCCACCCTAACAACTACAACAAGAAAGCCTGCCCCCTTGTCCTCACTGGATCTTTCTTACTGTCCTCCCTTCCCTACTGACATTTAAAATTCCCTTCCTCCATCTCGATCCTGTCTCCTCCAAGGATCAGCTCACATGTGTTTTTCTCCACTTCTTCTCTCAAGAGACATTCCTTCTTCTCTGTTCTCTGGCAATTTGTACCTCTATGGATTTCATTGAGCCACCATACAAAAAATCATTTGTCAGTTTTTGGATTAAATTTCCTTTCCATTTTTATGTCCCTTCCAGTGACTAACCCAGGGCTTCAAACAATGATAGTGAAGAGTATTCATTTGCTGAGTTAGGTTGACTAATTGAACTCTTATTATTTCTGAGGCACTGGCTCAAAAGACCCTTCACTGATTAAAAACAGTAATTAGTGATATATTAGTTTAAACTTAGAATATACATCTCCACCAATAACTCTATTCCTTGACAGTCTAAAAAATATAAACTTAATACACATATACACAATTAGCTCATAATAGATGAGGAATTAATTGCTGGTTTCCATGATGAGTCCACATTGGCCATTGGCAAGTAGGCCATTGGTACAGGTCACAGATGTAATTAAATGTTAGGCTATCAGTGTGAATCAAGATTGGCCCACACAGCTATCCTGAGACTGTTAAGCGCGATGTACTTCTCAACCTGCATATTATCCTGGGGCTGACTTTGGCTTACTTTCTTCTCCCCAACAACAGGAGGAGAAACGGATTCCTGATCCATCTGCTCCCCTAACCCCACTCCTGTCCCGAGTGTTGTCAAAATATTTCACAGAGTTGTGGGCTGAAGGTGGGTATGCACCCTTGCTTGGAAAGGCTGAAGGTCATAGCTGGTGTTAGGAGAAAGTTCTTTTCTCTCTTCCTTTGTTCTCCCTCCTTCCTGCAGCTCCTGGAGACAGGCTTCAGGATCTACTGCATCTGACTGCTCATTCCTCCTGTACAAGTTTTCTAGCCAAGTTTTTCTGGGCAGGGTTTTAAGAAACACTCAAGGTCAGCTGTAGCCAGGCTCCATTCTTCATGCAACTGTAACAATCTTGTTCTGTCTAGAGAGATGATTCATCCTGCCTAGAAAAGCACTTGTGGGGAAACTGCCTCATGACCCGGTCTGAGATCCTGAAGTGTTGACAGACCCACAGGGCTCCGTGTCCACCACCTCACAGGTGGTAAAATCTTAGCCAGAAGCATGGCCTTGAATCAGGGCTGTTGGTAAACAAGACATACCTGGGATTGGGTGAGTCACAAAGCTCCTTGCTGGAGCAACACTGAGGGGTTTTAAGAAGAGAAAGACACCAAGACCAACAAATCTGTCTTCAGACATTTATTTGCAAGCTCCCTCTGAGGAAGTATGAGTGAATTTGCCCTGCAAGATCCTATTGGGTAGAACTGGACCAGGTCACAAATCCAGTTCCCAAGCTGCCTTCTTTCTCTAGGATCTGGCCATGCTGACTGACCTCTGATTCTATATGCATGCAGTTACCTTTGCTGGAACACTCTTTCTATCCCCTCCCCCGCCCCCCAAATCTTGACTCTTCTTTTTGCTATCTGCCTAAAAGTCACTTCCCCAGAGCAAAAGGCCTCCCTTGAAACCTCTAGACCAGGGTTTCTCTACATCAGTACTATTGAGATTCTTGGACCTGATAATTCTTTCTTGAGGGGAGGCTGTCTGGTGCATTGTAGGATGTTCATTGGTAGCATTCCTGTCCCTTACCCACTAGATGCCAGTAGTATCTGCTCTGTTGTGATAATAGAAAATGTCTCCAGATATTTCTGAGTGTCTCTTGGGGGTTAAACCACTCCTTCCCTTCCCTGTCCTCTCCCCATTAATTGAGAACCACTTACTTTGGACTGTAGTTCCCTTTGGTTACACCTATCAAATTCTTCACCCTTTAGACCTCTTAATGCTTGCTTAATGTCCATCTCCTTCACCCTGTCAGCTCCTTGGTGTCTGGGATGGGTTCTAATGTTCTCTACTGCACTGACCTTTCAAGCCATTACAAGTCAGTGACAGAATGGACCGATTTCAGCTCAGAGCTGAAGGCCGGCATAGCTTTCTCTTAAGTTACTGAATTCCTTGCCACTGGAGGGGTCTAAATGAGACACAGTCATTTGTTGAGGATGTTGTAGAGAATATTTAAGCCCTGAATGGGTGATCTTGAAATTTCCTTCCAGTTATGAGATTGTATGGAATTTGGGCTCTCAGCCAACCACCCTATGGGTAACTAATTAAATCACAAGGAGGAGGCCGACTGCTCCCTCAATAGTCAGGTGCTTAGTGTTCCCAAGAAGAGGCTGATGTAACAGGGAGAGCGACCTTTAAGTGGATCAAGAGTCACATGAATATGGAATGAATGCCTTTCTTCCCTCCTGAGAGGTCATTTGACCCATATCCTAAGGGCTCGGATCATGCTTGAAAGGTTCAGAAAACATCCTGTTCAAATTCCCACCCTGCACTCTAGCAAGTAGGCCTTCTGGTGTGTGGGAGAGGGAGGGAGCCTAGTGCCCTTCACAGGGGCTCTGGGAGTTGTCGGGCAGACAACTCAAACTTGAAGGTTACAGCATTATGCTTTATTGCTTTATTTTTCTTTCCTTCTATTATTTTTCAGTGGGATGAAGGACAGTAAGCAGAGACAGATGGATACCCTCTAGGCCCATGCTTGAATCTAAGGGCTATAAAAGAACCACCTTTCACCTCTGCTGATGGAGTACCTATGTGCCAGGCACTGAGCTGGGGACTTTTACATGCATGATATCAATCCTCTTCACAATCTGATGAAGGAGGTGCAATTCCATCTACCTTCCAAAGAAGCCACTGAAAAGGTCAGCAACTGGCTCAACATCACACAACTGAGAAGGAGCCTAGGGCAAATCCATCCATATCTACTGTGCCATTTCCATGCTTATCAGGAGCAGAGTAGAAACCCTTCTACCCTAAGTCTCTGTGTCAAAAAGAGTCCCAGTGAGCAGGCATCATCATGATGAAAACAATCACTTAAACTCAAATTACTGCTGCCTTTGTGACTGCTTCTTAAGCTCTTCCTATGACTTGACTTGATTAGGCCTTTGCAAAGCTGCCTTTATATGTCTGCAGCTGAACTTTCTGAAATTATCGTACTTCTGAATTAACATAGTGAATTGAGCCTGTGTTTATTTCTTCTAGAAGCAAAATAAAAGCAGAGGAATAAAGAAATGTAAATCTGCAAGGACAAGAAATGGAGAGAGGGGATGACAGGAGGTGGGTAAAGTATGGGAATAAAGTGGAATGTAGGGATGGTGGGGAAGTCACCAAAATGCAAGGCAATTCCTGCAGAAGAATCTCAGAAAGAATAAAGGTAGGGGAAGCAGCAAGGTCATCTAGATTCTCTCCACTTCCCACCTCAGTCAGTTGACCCTTCCTCTTTGACCTCTGCAGACCATATGAGTGAAATACGCTCTATAGTATATGAACCTGAGAAGCTCTGATTTCAGATGTGCCAGGTATAGCCAAAGCCTGGGGAGAGACACTGGGGGAAAATAGGGGCTTAAATAAGTTTGCACTTGAAATGGTAGGAGTCTACCAACCCCATTCTCCTGCTTGGCTTTCAGACTTCTAGAAGCTAGGCTTCTACTCAATGCCCCAGGTAAGAGACTGGATGATTATTCTCAGGGAAACTAAACCTAGAGAAAAGAACTAAAGAACTGGATATTTTGGATGTCCTTCAATGGAAGATTTGATTCACATCATCTTCTAGGGTGGCCCATGGTTCACAAGCCCTGTCCGTGCATACACACCATCCATTCATTGGTTAGATGACTTACTCTGGAAGACCTTAAATTATAATATTGCTGAAATCAGATCTTTCTTTGTTACCAGAAAAATAACTTGATTGTTGTGGAGACATCTTTGTGAACTTATTGTTTGAATTTGATGACATTCTAGTTGCAAAAGTCTTAGTCTTTTTTCTTTTCTTCTTCTTTTTTTTTTTTTTTAACATTTTGGCCTCCTCCATTATGAAGTTGCCTCTTTTCTGCTCTTGCACTGCACTCCAGCCGCCACCCAATCTCCCAATTAGGTGTGTGTGTGTGTGTGTGTGTGTGTGTGTGTGTGTGTGTTTACCATCATGCAGATTAAAACTTGGATCTACTTCATGGGGACTGACAGACTTGTCTCACTGTCTGCTGCTTGACACTAGCTATTTCATTAGTTTTTTTGTTGTTTTGATATTTTTTTGTGTTTCTTCTGCTTTATGTCATTTTCTTCCACCTTAATCTAAGCATGATCCTGGTTTCCTGGGAATAAATAGCAAGTTCTTTGAAGCTTTTTGTACTCTTGCCAGATTCCATTATCCAGAAATATGTTGGCATCTCATGTAAACACATGCTTATATTTCTATAACTAAATGTGTTCTTATGTATGACTTATAATTATATCTGAATACATCTACAAAAGATGGCTTTATTTACAGGTGTGATATATTATAAACATCTACATTTTTCTTCCTTTGGTATGTGTGTTCAACAAAGAATGTGTCATTTTCCCTTAAGAATAAAACTACATCATTTGTGAAGATTTAATACAGATTAAATGAGTATGAACAGTATTTACCCTATTAAATAGATAACTTTCAACATGGAGGAACTTTGGATTGTGTAGAGGGAAATGCAGGGGAAGGGGTGGGAGAAGGAAAGACGATGGAATGAGACAGACATTATTACCCTATGTACATGTATGATTACACAATGGTGTGAATCTACATCATGTGCAACCATAGAAATGAGAAGTTGTACCTCATTGTTGTACAATGAATCAAAATGCAGTCTGTAAAAATAAAAGAAAAGCAGTCTAATGTTCAAGGATGATGTTCTGAAACATTTCAAGGTGACCCCTAGCTCCAAGACTAAAACAGATGAGAAAACGTGGTCAAGTGCTGGTTCCTGTGGCTATTTTATAAAGAAAGTAGTGTGGTGGAGTAGAAGTAGGATAAGGTTTGAAGCCAGAAAACTGGTGAGCTGAAGGTCTGCCTGTATTGGCTATGTGATCTTGAATAAGTCATCTCATCTCTCTGAGAGTCCTGGGTAAAATGGAGACCATATTAATCATCTCACAGTTTGTGAGGTCTTGAGTTAATATACAAACAGACTTTTTTGGTGGGGTATTGGGGATTGAACTCAAGGGCACTTGACCACTGAGCCCCAGCCCCAGCCCTAGTTTGTATTTTATTTGGAGACAGGGTCTCAATGAGCTGCTTAGTATCTCGCTTTTGCTGAAGCTGACTTTGAACTCAAGATTCTCCTGCCTCAGCCTCCTGAGCCGCTGGGATTACAATTGTGCGCTACTGCACTCAGCACATACAGACATTTTTGACTGTATCTTATTACCTATCTTTTAATTGCTGTACAGCCAACCCTGTTTTTATCACCATATCGGTTATGATGTTCTGGGCATAGTATTCCTTCAATAAACATTTGTCAGATGATAAATTCAGGAATGAATTGTGAGGCAGCATTTAAAAATGTTTGCAGCCATTCAAGTCATTTATAAATATTCTTTTACGGAGGTAAAAGTTGACTGCTTAGGTTTTTTAAGTTTTTCCTGATTTGGGACATTAAATAGCAAGATTGATTATGATAAACTATCATCATCCTGTTTACATATAAGGTCACAGATTTGGGAAATCTTAGAGGTAAAAATCTTCTTTTCACATATGAGGAAACTGAAGCTCAGAGGCCCTTAAATCAATGAATTTATTTAATTTTCTCCTTCCGTGGATGTAGAGTAATTGTGAATACATACACAAAAAACCCATACCTTTAAAGCATTTTGGAGGATTGTGCTAAACACTGGGGGAAATAAACAAATAAACATCAGCAAGATAGACCACCTTCTTTGAGGAACTCATCATCTAGGCAGCAAACCACCCAACTAGCATGCTGTTGGTTATGTGATGTTGTAATGGAATCATTGGGGTAGAGAGAATTGCCAAGGGAAGCTTGGAGAGAGCTGCCTACCCTGTATCTTAGCTTGGTTGCTCCAGAAGCAGACCCTGAGGTGAGGGCAGGTGAGTCATTAAGGAAATGCTTCTGGGAGAGATTGGAAGGGGAGAATAAGGAGCAAATGAGGGTCAGGAGAAGATGCTAGTAAAGATGAGATTTCTGCTCATGCCCACTGGAGGAGGGGTTGCCTGATCCTGCAGGGGAGCCCTCAGAGGGAGTCACACTTCAGAGTTTACTTCTGGGCTTGCTCTCATAGTCTCGCACTGATTGCCCACGGGCTAAGGGTCATGATCGGTAGGTTAGGGAAGATATGTTGACTCATCCTCCCACCCCACCCCAGGTACTTGATGCCTTTGAAATAATGAGCACTCTGGCTCTAGGCACCAGAGAATTGTCTTCTGAAGAGAATTGGAGATGTGGGTTATTAGAATCAAAAGCATGCAAAAAGTGGACACCAGGAATGCAGAAATAATAACAGAGATCTGAGGGAATCTGGAGAATTACCAGCATCATCCAGTGCACCTGAGATCATGAGAATGATTTGAAGTGGGTAGAAAGTGCATTCCAGGCATAAGTTGTAGCATGAAAAAGGATCCTGAGTATGTTGGGGCACTATAACCTTATGTCTGGTAAGAAGGAAGAAGCTGAGAGATGAGCTTAGGAAGGGACGCTTGAGTTAGATTGTGTGCTTTTTTATTTTCTGTAACTTGATTGTTTTGGTTACAAGAAAAAGAGACTCACTCAAGGTATCTGGAGTAACAGATGGCTTATTGAAAGGACATATGTGCTCAAGAACCTAGGAAAGGCCTGACCTAAGGATGGGCAAGAAAAGTAGAAATAGACTTCAAATAACTAGCACTGCAGAACAAGCAGGACTCGTGGATATTGACCCTAATGACACTGCTGTTGGGGCCTCATGTGTCTCTTCTAATCTGCTTTAACTCCCACACAGTGGTTTATTTTTTTCTCCTCCTTCTCTGTATATCTTTTGCTTATCTTGGTTTCTGCCAACTAATGTTCCTCCCTCCTAGCAATTCTGATTGGCCTCAGCCCTCATGGACTCTTCTATACCCAAAGCATTTCTCTATCTTAACTTCTACTTCTGCACCCATTTCTGCCACCCTCCTCCTCTCAGCAAATCTAATTTCAGATTCCAGCATGAGCTGATTGACCCAGCAGGTGTTTCCTGATAGGCCATGGCACAGGTTGCTGTCTTAAGTTCAGATGTACAATACTGGTCCAGTTGAACCTGAGAGAAGAAACAGAATTGTACAATATAATAACAGTAGCTAAGATTTACTTGGCACTGTTCCAAGCATTTTACATCTATTATTTCATTTAATCATTACATTCATTTTATGAAAACATGCATTTTATTTACATTTTTATTTAATCATTTCATAGGTTGTTCTAAAATTATTTTCTTTATGAGGAAATTAAGACTTACAGTGTCACCTCACTAGTATGCAGTGAACTTCCTCCTACAAGGAGGTGTGAATAAGCCAGCTTAGAAGAAGCTATGGACAGAACAGGACCCAGCATGGGTGTGTCTAGTCAGTAGCCTGGGTTCCACATGAAAGAATTTGGAATATATCTGATGGCAGTCATTAAACTACATATCTATAAAGGTAGAATGAAGTCTGAGGTCTTATCTGTACCAGGCTCGAAGTAAAGAATTGATTTAATACTCCAGTGCAAAAAAAAATCCCAATAATATTATATTTATTGCCTTTCCTGCATAATATATTCTACCAGCATCAGTTTTGACATATTAAATTGTTTTGGGTAAGAAGTAAGGGTCTCTAGCTGTTCTGTAGATAAGTCAGGAAGTCCACAACCAGTGATGATCATCTCAATGAACAAAAGCTTTCTGTGTTTCTAGGCTGATTGACAGACAGGTCTGCCCTGGCTGAAGGTACCCATGGCTCCCTCTTAGGTGAAACAAAAAGGTCAAATTAAGTGACTCCATAGGAATGGTAAGCCTGATTTGTCTTGGCTACCTGGAAATAGGGACATGGGTAGCCATTATATCTACTTAGGCATTTTCTTAAAAGGATAGAATTGAGTACTATTTTTCTTATTAAAAGAAGGAACCACAGGAAGAGGGGACTAATCCTCCACCACCAACATACATACAAAAGCCTAAGCTGGCAGATACAGGTTTTTCACTTGTTTTTGCTGCTGATGATCAAACCCAGGGCCTCACACATGCCAGGCAAGTGCTCTGCCACTTAGCCACATCCCCAGTCCTAATTCAGCCTTAAAAATCCCAAAGACTGTGGGGAGGAGGAAAGAAGGTAAGTGTGGATCCCACCCAGGACCTCTCCTTGCACTACCCTGTTAGTAACTCAGCACAGATCACTTTCTTAACACAATTCAAGAGGTTCCATGAGCACCTTGAATCTTGGACCTGAGTCTGGTTACCCACCACTATCCTTATTTTTTATTCCATTACGGAGAAAAGAATCATATACACTCACTAAAGGGAAGGAAGAAACCCATCCTGAGAATAAAGGGGAGAGATTTAAAAATCCCATGCTATTTTACAGTTCTCCTTAGATTGTGTGGTTTTGAGATGTTGGAAAAGAGTCCTGGTCTGAAGGAATTGGCTTCTTCAGATCTTGTCTTAGCCTCTAAGCACATCTCTGTGCCTCACTTTCCTTGTCTATAAAATGAGGCTTTCAAACTCAGTCTCTTAGGCCCCTTTCAGGTTCTATGGAAACACAGAAACAACTCTGTGTATGGAGGGCCTGGGCAGCCCAAACTCCTAGAAAAAAAATTAAAGATGTATCAGGAGGGTTGAAACTACTATTAAGTCCAGCATCAGTTATATTTCAATTTGTACTTTGGATGGTATGGTAGCTTTCCATTGTTGTGACAAATACCTGAGAAAATCACCTTAAAGTTGGAGAAGAGTTTTTTGGCTCACAGTTTCAGAGGTTTAAGTCCATGGTCACTTTGGGTCTCTGGTGGCACAGTACATCTTGGTGGGAGCACATGGCTGAGTTGGTGCTCACCTCATGGCAGCCAAGAAGTGAAAGAGAGAGACAGGAAGGATGTCCCCTTCAGAGGCACACCCCCAATGACCTAACTTCTTTCCACCAGGCCCCACCTCCTAATGTTTCCATTACCTCCCAAAAATGCCACAGACTGGGGTATCAACCTTCAATATGTGGGACTTTGGGGGACATTCTAGATCTAAACTATTACAGAAATCTTTTGAAACTAAACATATTTACAGTATACATTGTGATACTCCCTTTTTCAGGTCACCCTGGTTCCTGGCATCCTCCTTCCTTTCTCATAGTACATTCTGGAAGATACACCTAGATGTACATAGTATGCTCAAACTTGACGGAAGCATGGCATGCCACTTCTTAGCCTAGAAAAATAAGTTTGCTATTTACAAACTTATACAACTTGCAAAGATCTTTCAAGGTTCTTTAGTCACTGCTCTGGAGCTTCCTACTTCCTCTGGAGATGCAATTGGAAACACTGTAGGCCTCCGTCTTCTGTTCACTGATCTTCTGATTTCAGGCTCTGTTTAGCCAAAGGGCACATGGTTGCTTCTTCCAAGGAGGAGAGAAGACAACTCAGGCAGATCAACACAGCTTTTATGTGACCTCCATTTTCCTGGGCCCTTCCTAATGCAGGCATTTTCTCATCCTTCTTCTCTTTGCTACTGTGTTGACCCTTGCCTGGTTCCCTCTTTCTTTTTATGTTTTTGTCGAGATGTGGGGCCCACTGTGTTGTCCAGGCTGGCCTCAAGTGAACCTCCTGCCTCAGCCTCCCAAGCATGTGGGAGTATAGACGTGTGCCACCATGCCTGGTTCAATTTTCCTTCTGTGACCAGCAAACAATTGGCAGGTGGGGGAGAAAAAAAAACTGCATAGATTTGCCTGTTTCATGGTAAACAAAAGAATAACAAAATTGCAGGAAAAGGAAGAGAAAAGGATAAAGGAAACAAATGAGAATTGAATCCCCGAGTCCCACAAGAGGACAATAATGGAGTCATCTCCAAGGTCTAGTGGATGAGTAGCTGGTATTGGGAGGCTTCCTTTGAATTTTCATGGCAGTAGTAGCATCTTTTCCTCATTGTGTACATTTTACAAGAAAAATTCTGTCTCTAGTTAATTTTCTTTGTATGAAAACACACACAGAAATGAATACAGGGAAGCAAATAATTACTGCTTTTTACTCTGAAGGTCTGCAATAATCTTGGAATTGACCTGGAAAATACAAATATTAATTTTCATACTCTTCTCATCTACCACTCTAGGATTTCACTAGAGAACAAATTTAAGTCTCATGGAAGAATAGAGCATGCTCAAGGAGACTTAGTCTCAAGCTTACTAAGGTAGACTTTACTGGTGGTTGCTAGTATTTCCAGTTCTTTTTCTGAAGGTAATGATCATGCAGTATGATGTTTCCCAACTCCATCTAGACAGTTTCTTCTGAGACAATTTTTTTGTGGGTAAGAAACAAACTTTTCTTGTATCAAGGAACTGAGGTTTGGATTTTGGTTGTTACTGCAGTGTAACTAATCTATTTTGACCCATACACAGACAGACTCAGTCTAACTTGCTCTAATCCAAGTGTGCACTGAAACCACATATGTGCTTTAAAATTCATTCCCCAAACTTCTGATCAGATTCATCTGGAGTGGCGCCCAGGAATGTACATTTTAATTATATGTTAAATCACTCACAGAAATTAAGGTCTGAATCTATGAATGTGCTGTTTCCTGAGGTCCACACATGGAGTAGCACCTGAAGGAGAGTTGAAGAGGTTAATGGATCCATGCTTGTTATTAAGTCGAGCTGCATTTCTCCTCACTTTGAAGGTCTTGATTACTTTCTTGTTTCTTAACCACCAGAAAAATAGCAGAATGGGACGTGGAAAGGTGGTTAACCAGGAATGTTATTATTAACCAAGATTGCAGGGCAAAGGAGTGATACCTACCTTATAAGTGTTTTCTGGGAATTTGGGGAGATAATAAAATATGTAGGTCACTTGGCCCTGCAAAACTCAAGGTTGACACTGAATTGCCACTGGAACAGTAATAAGAGGTGGGACCTTTATGAGGTGAATAGGTCATTAGGGCTCTACCCTCAAGAATGGATTCATGCCACTATCATGGGAATGGGTTCTTGATAAAAAGGATGAGTTTGGCCAGTTTCCCCTCTCAGTCTCTCCCGTACTTGCTTGTCCTTCCACCATGTTATGACACAGCATGAAGGCCCTCACCACGTGCCAGTGCCTTACCCTTGGACTTCCCAAGCTTCCATAAGACAATGAACTTCTAATGTTTATAAGTTACCTTGGTCCATTGTAGTATTTCATAGCAGCAGAAAACAAAGACGAGCCCCTTGCCTGAAACAAAGAAAGTGGTCAATAATGTAGTTTCTTGGAAAAGGAGAAAGAAAAATTGTTTCAGATATGGCTGACTTTTAGTAAAAACAAACCCCATGGATGACCTTCACAGGGCCAGGCACAGCTAGAGATGACAAAGCCATACTGTCTCAGCTGTCACGTTGCAGAGAGAGAGGGAGCTGAGCTGAGCGTGTGCAGAAACAACCCAGTACAGAGCGTTGCAGTGATAAGGCCTGGGAGAATTGTAAACCCAGAGTACTATAGGAGTTCAGAGCAGGGAGAGATTTCAATTTTCTTTGAATATTGACTTGCTACTGCCTAGTAACTGTAATATCTTCTAAGAATGACAGTCAGGCATTTCTCACAAGGGCTAATGAATCACTCCATTTAGTTGTGACAACAGCAAGGCAAAGAAATATCTTCAAGGGCCCAGACGTTATTTTTCCAGCTTTGTCCCAGGGATATAGTGTTCTTAGAAGTTATGACAAATTAGCTGCTTGTGGCAAATCTACATGAACCCTTTTATAAAAATGGAAGTCTGGGCCTGAGTTAATGGGTTATTATTGGCAAGGGAAATACAGTTGGGCAGGGAGGGTAGAGCCCGGCAAGGAAGGACTCTGAAAAGCAGCAGAAGAGTCCAGACGTGGCTCCGTGGCAACTGATCCAAAGGCACAGGCTGAACCTCCCTTTAGTCACAGGCCATTCACACTTCAGTGTGCAGTGGTTGTTTTACACACAAAAGCTGAAGGCAAAGCCACTAGGCAACTGCACAGAACAATGGGAAATAAGTAACACAGAAGTAATTAAAAATAAAATGAAACAATAGATGTGAGGAATTGCAATGCTATGGTACACTTGTCTCACTGAAATTGTTTCCCTAGAAGGAGCACCCATTAATTCCACACTGCCAAGTTTATGCTTCTATGTGCCTGAGTTACAATTGGAATGGTCAGCCTGTGGGGTGCTTCTGTACCTGTAGGAGGAAGAAAGAACTCATCCCTAAGTCAGGATGCTTAGGACTCAGAGCCCTGTCTTGTTGGGAATGTGTGTCCATTGAACCAGATAGGCTCTTATGGTCAAAACCTTAAACAGAGCTGCCCTCAAGTGACCTCATATCCAGGGTCTTCTGTGGTCAGGATGAAGGTGCATGGAGACCTAAGGAAACAGTCTGGCAGGGGAGGAGCAGAAACAGACCCAAAGTGGAAGCAGCCTTGTTGCAATTCCCTGGTCTTCACTCTTGTCTCCCCATGAATGGGATTTAGCTACCTTCCCAGAGCTCGTAGTCCTCTAACTCTTGAAAGTGTCCCCCCTGGTATGCCATTGGCCTTGTTGCTCTGCACATTGGTATTGTTGACTTCTCATGACCTGGCTTCTTTCTGGTCCAAGTTTCATCTTATAAACATCTTATAAACATGACCTTTCCTGCCTGCTTATTTACATTTTATTTTTTTCTCCACAATTTCAATTTCCAAAAGAGAAAATGTGTTTGGGCCAACTTGTTTTATTTTGTACCAACTTAGTTGACTTCATAGCTATAGGTCACTGCTGAGTTCATGGAGTGGCTCCCTGTGGGTTACGGGTCATGGAATCCCAGTGGTGGGCCCTGTGGGAGAGGAGGAGGCTCATTCCATATGGTTAGCACAGAAGTGTCCTCCAGTAGGGATGATGGGCAAGTGAACAAAATGTGAATACACAAGATGTGAAAGGTATACTTTGCCAGGCTCTCTGACTCATTTATTTCCCCAGGTGAAGGGCTCTGATCCAAGCCTTCAGGTACTAGGGTGGTGGCTACAGAAGGCTCTGGTGTTCTTTCTGCCCATTCTGCAGCTCAATAGTCATGGCAGATGTTTATGAAAGACTTATAATGGCCCCTATATACTAGGACAGGACGTAACAGATCAATTTAAATGGATTTGTCGTTGAAATGATGAATAAAAGAGCAGAGAGTTCAAGGATGTCACCTGTAGAGCTCCCTCTTTTGCTCTACTTCTGAGTGCTGTTGGTGGTGGGTGAGCCTAGATGGTGCACCACCTACTCGATGAGGAGAGATTTATAACTATCAGCATGCATAGCATTAAGACCCAAACACAAATGCTGCCTTAATTAATTCAGAAAAGATGTGATCAAACAATAGCAGGAAGCTCTGGGAGTCTCTGAAAAGCTTACAAGCTATATCTTTAGGCACAACACAATCATCAGTGAAGACCCCTCTCTTGTGGACACCTGGCTGTAGAACTCAGCTTGCTCCATGACACCATAGCCCTGAATTCTGCTGCTAAAACCTGGCTTATATTTACTTCCAGAAAGCAGTCATAGTTACTGCCACCCTTTGTCAGAGTGGGCTCTCCAAGACCCAGGCTTCTTCCAATTTAATTTGGGGGGTATTACCTGGCGGTGAGTACAAGGTTACATTCCCAGGCTCTGTTTGCAAGAAAAGCTAGCAATACCAACAATCTGGTACTTTCAGCAGTGGGCTGTCCTTCTTAAGATGGAAGATTCTCCAAACTTGGAAATGGGGGTTTGGATACTGGGTAATAAAGAAGGTCTACTCTAAAGTTTTGTCCATTCTTGCAAAGGGGAGCTCTTTTAGTCAGTTATGCATCACTGTAACCAAAAGTCCTGATAAGAACAACTTAGAGAAGTAGAAGTTTATTTTGACTCACAATTTTAGAGGTTTGGTCCCTGGTTGACTCCATAGCTGTGGTTTGAGGTGAGGCAAAACATAGCAAAGGGAAGCAGCTCAGGACATGATATCCAGGAGAAAGAGACAGAGAGAGAGAGAGAGAGAGAGAGAGAGAGAGAGAGAGAGAGAGAAACTCTGCTTGCTAGAAACAAATACAAACCCCAAAGGCACACCCCCAATGACCTACTTTCTCTTACCACAGCATACCTGTCCATAGTCACCACACAATACAGTAGTCCTTTCAAATCACTAACCCTTCAAATGGATTAATACACTGATCAGGCTACAGCTCTCCAAACCTAATCATTTTGCCTCTGAACATTCTTGCATCATCTCACACATGAACTTTTGGGGACACCTCACATCCAAACCATAACAGGAGTTATACAAGGAAAATGGTATTTTAGGGAAGGTGATCTGGCCAGAATTTGCAGGATAGAGTTTATGAGAGAGACTTAAATCAGAGGTATTACCTAGGAATGGTTAGGAATAATTTTCGGAGCTCACCCACTTACAGTAGGAGATTTGATTACCTTATCATCATAACTCACTGAGAGAAGAAAAGTATAGGTCTAATGTAGATAATAATTCCTAAGTAGTTTCAGGTGGTTTTGAAAATAAGCTGAGATAGACTGATAAGCACATGGACAAATGCACATCCGTAGAGAGGTGGTGGTGTCCAGTGGTGGAAGAGAGCTTTGCTCCTGCAGTCTGAGCTCCAACCTACTACTATATTACTTGGTAGTCAAGAAAACTTAGGTCTATCAATTCATCTATATGTCTTATATTTGTCAACTAAAATGAGGGTAACAGGACCTATATTACATAATATCACAATGAGAACTAAAGAGCAAATGCATAAAGAATTCTTAGTAGAGGGGCTGGTTCAAGCCAGGTTACCAATAAATGATAGTATTAATAATGACAGTTGAACACGAGGTCATGAGGACTGAACTATTTGGTAGCCATGGAAGTAAGGAAAGGATGATGATTTTGAGCATGATGGGAAAGAACTTGTGATAAATGGGGTGAAGGGGGCAGTGAAGAATGAAGAGTCAAAGAGGACACCATAATTTATTGATAAATCATCTTTCTTTTTTGGATCTTGGCATTAGGTTATTTCAATTTGGGCTAGCATTTTTCAGATAAAAGAAAGAATAATTGGGAATTTGATCTGATAAAATGAAATTTTGGAGAAGTCAAAGAATGGTTAGGCACATCCACATAGGGAAGCTGGGGAAAGGGCAGCTTCTTCCTTTTTTTATTTATAAAAAGATTACTGGAAAACAGGAGAAATTTTTACACATGACTTGATGAGTCAGATACCCAAATCTTTAATGGATCTCAAGTACGTAAATCCATTTTAGAAGGAGACAGAAGATAAATTACAAATAAGTAAATAAGCAAGTCAACTCATTCACTCTTGGGATTGATTTAAGCAAAATAGGCCCTAAGATTCAAGAACTGGTCCTAAGAAAAGGCCCAGGAACAAAGGGATTCTAAGCTACCAGACATTTAAAGAAGAACTAATGCCAATCTTCCTTAAATTATTCCTTGAAATAGAAAGGAAGGGAACAGTCCTAGATTCCTTCTATGAAGTAAGTATCAGCCTGATACCCAAACCAGACAAAGATATATCAAGGAAAGAAAACTATATACCAATATCTCTGATGAACATAGATGCAAAATTCCCTAATAAAATATTAGCAAATCACACTTAAAAACACATTAAGAAGATAAATATACACAAGTGAGTGGGTTTAATCCCAGAGATGCAAGGTTTAATCTCAGATACACAAATCAATAATATAATTCATTGCATAAATAGAATTAAGGCCATAAATCATATGATTATTTTAGTAGATCCAGAAAAGCCATTTGATAAAATCCAGCATTCATTCAGGTTAAAAATGCTGGAGAAACTGGGGATAGAAGGAACTTGCCTCATAAAAAGGCTATATGTGACAAACCCAAGCCAATATCATACTGAATGGAGAAAACCTGAAAGCATTTCCTTTAAAATCAGAAACAAGACAAAGATGCCTACCCTCACCACTCCTAGACAATATAGTGCTTAAAACTCTAACCAGAGCACTCAAGCAAATGAAGGAAATGAAAGAAATAAAAATAGGAAAAGAAGAAATCAAATTACCTCTTTTTGTTGATGAGATGATCCTATATCTAGAAGACCCAAAAAGGTTCACTATGAGACTCTAGAATTTATAAACAAATTTAGCAAAATAGCAGGATACAAGATCAACTTACACAAATCAATAGCTTTCCTATACTCCAGTAATGGATCTTCTGAGAAAGAAATCAGGAAAACTATTCTGTTCATAATAACCTCAAAAAAAATAAACTTTGGAACAGATCTAACCCAGGAGGTAAAGGACTTCTATGTTGAAAACTACAGAACACTGAAGAAAGAAATTGAAGACCTTAGAAGACAGAAGGACCCCCATATTTTTGGATACGCAGAATTAATATTGTCAAAATAGCCATATTATCAAAAGCAATATGCAGATTAAATGCAATCTCCATCAAAATAACAATGATGTTCTTCACAGAGCTAGAACAAAAAAGTCCTAAAATTCATTTGGGAGAATAAAAGACAAAGGATAGTCTAAGCAATTCTGAGCAAGAACAGCAATGCAGGAGGCATCACAATGCCTGATCTCAAATTATAATATAGAATTGTAGTAAAAAACCCAGCATGATAGTGGCATAAAAACAGGCATGAAGACTGATGGACTAGAACAGAAGACAAGACATAAGACAAAGTCACATAGATTTAGTCAACAGATACTCAAAAAAGGAACTAAAAATACATCCGGGAGAAAATGTTGCCTTTTAAATAAATGGTTCTGGGAAAACTGGATATTCATATGTAGAAGAATGCAACTAGATTCGTGTCTTTCACCCTGAACAAAACTCAAAGTGAACAAAAGATCTAGAATTTAGACCAGAAAATTGCAACCGTGGGAAGAAAACAGTGTCAACACCCTAACACATTGGCATGGGCACCGACTTCCTTTTATAAGACCCCTAAAGCTCAAGAAACAAAACCAAGAATCAACAAGTAGGACATCATCAAATTAAAAAGCTTCCAAAGGTCAAATGTTTTTGCTGATATGTGGAAGCTAACCACAATAAGTGGGGAGAGGGGAAGAATAAATATTCAGTAGATTAGACAAAGGGAATGAAAGGAAGGGAGGGAGATAGGAAAAAGAAAGGAGCGGAGAGAACCTGAAATAATTTTCCTATGCACTTACATGAATACACCATATTGAATCCCACCATCATGTACATCCATAAGAATGGCTCCCATCTAGAATAAGATATATGCCATGCTTGTACAATTATATCAAAATGAATTATACTGTCATGTATGATTAAAGAGAACCAATAAAAATTAAAAAAATAAAAAGCTTCTACATAGTAAAGAAAGTAAGAGCTGAAGAGAGAGCCTACAGAATGGGAGAAATCTTTGATAGCTATTCCACCAATAGGGGATTAATATCTGGAATGTATGAAGAACTCAAAAAAACTTACCACCAAAAAAAAAAAACCCAATCAATAAATAGACAAAAGAAGTAGACAAGAGAAGTATACAAACATTTCTCAAAAGAAGAAATACAAATGGCCAACAAATATATGAAAAAATGTTCAACATCACTAGCAATCAGGGAACTTTCCAGGCATGTGTAATATGTCAAAACACACTATACTGTCATGTATATTTAAAAAGAACAAATAAAAACGTCATGCTTAACAAAAGCTACATTGAGATTTCACCTTACCAGTTAGAATAGCAATCATCAATAATACAAATAATAATAAATACTGGCAAGGATTTGGGAAAAAGGTACAAATATTGTTGTTGGAATGGCAAATTAGTATAACCACTTTGGAAATCAGTGTGGAGATTCCTCAAGAAACTAGGAATGGAGCCACCATATGATCTGGCTATCCCACGCCTTGGCATTTATCCAAAAGAACTAAAATCAGCATACTACAGTGATACTGGCACATCAATGTTTATAGCAGTGCAATTCACAATAGCCAAGTTATAAAAATAGCCCAGGTGCCTATCAACAGATGAATGGATATGAAAATGTGATATAAATGCAGAATGCAGTTTTACCCAGTCATAAAGAAGAATGAAATTATGGCATTTGCTTGTAAACACATGGAACTGGAGAACATCATGCTAAGTGAAATAAAACAAATGCATAAAATCAAGGGGACAGTGTTTTCTCTCACATGTGGAAACTAGAGCAAAATAAGGAAAAGGATGATCCCATGAAAATAGAAGGGAGATCAGTGGCATAGAGGAAGTGGTGGGAGAACTGAGGGGGAGGGAGGAAGGATGGGAAAAGGGAGAGAATTGTGGAATGAAATTGACCAAATTTTGCTGTGCACATATATGAATATACTACGGTGAATTCCACCTTTATATCTATAAAGCACCAATTTTAAAAGCAACAAATAAATAGAAAGAAGACCAGTAAAGTAGACGAAGAAGAAAAGGGTAGAGTGGCGAGGAAAGAAAGAGGAAATACTGGGAACTGAAATGGAGCAAATTATATTTCATGCATGTGTGATTATGTTAAAATGAACCCCACTTATGTATAACTTCAAAGTACTAATGAAAACATTAAAAAAAAAAAAAAAACTAGCCCCAACACGAAAATTTTACTTCTCAGTTCCTGAACTGATAGTTTTCCCCAAGAGACCTCTGGAGTTCTGCTCACTCTAGCCTGTTATTACCAAGGAAGGTAGAGGTGGCTGAGTTCACATGTGACCAGCAGTAGATGCAATTTCCCATTAGCATCCAGTTGCATCTAGTGGAAGAATAACTAGGAAATAAAAGGTAGAATTTATAGGTAATCTGAAAGGGTCTCAAATTATTGAGTGTCTTACTACTCAAGAGTGCAGCCAGGGATCAGAGGCATCAGCATGCTCCAGAAACTTGATAGAAATGCAGAGTCTCAGACCCCACTACATCAGACCTATTAAATCAGAGTCTGCACTTTAAAAAGATCCTCAAATAATATAGGGGATCATTAAATTTGGGGAAGCACTGGGTAAAGGCAGGAGAGAGATACATGGAAGGCAGAAAGATGAGGGACTTAGAAAGCAGAAGAATATTGAATTTTAACCTAGAGCTGGTTTGGGGTTGGTGTTTAGAATGGTCACTCATGAAAAAAATCCCTTGCAAAGCAAAGGCAGCAGTGAGGCTCTTCACAAAGTTCTCTGAAATCTGCAGCCAGCATCACGTGGGCTCAGCTCCAGGTGCAGAGCCGCCTGAAGAGGACAGGTTTATTGAGCTGAGCGCGTGCGGGGCACTCACCCTCTTCTGTTAAATTGGAAACAGATTGCAGCGCTGGAGGCAGTGACATTGAGAAGGAGGCAACTACCTGCTGCATCCTCAAAGTCACCCAGAACCAGGCAGCTCCTCACTCACTCCAGGCCTCTCTGGCTAGAATTTCAGGCTCTGCTTTCTTCAGATGTCATGTCAAAGAAGGAACATTTCCCTACCGAGGAAGCATTTTCTCTCACGCATTCTGAAATCTTATGATATTTTTGGAGGCCTCTACATTTCCTTTTGATGTTTGCTTCATGGTGCTGGTGCATCTCCAGCCTTCTCTAAAGAGGGGGTTCCATTCCCTATTCCTGCCTTCTATTTTGCCTTGGCATGAGACCTGACAGGCTGCACAAGGCTCTGAATGTTGAGGTTAGAACTAGGCTTTACTTTAAGAGGCAGGACTCTGGTCCTTTGAGAACATTAGTGTGCCTTTGCTGCTACCATGATAGTCACCTGGAGTTAATGTCCTGCTCCATTGTCAATCCCCTCACCCCCCGAGTGTGCTGTGATAAGTGCATATTTGACCTGAGGTGGAAAGTAGGTGGGTCCATGAGTGGCTGGACTGAGGGGATGGGTGTGAGGCACCTCTCTAGTCTGCGGGCCTTGTGCCCACGGACTGCAGGTTCTGAGAAGCTGCCTAGTGCAGAAGGAAGAGAGTTTAACCAGGATGAGATGTGGCTTCTGATTCCACATCTCCTGATTCATTTACTACACTAACCCTAATCACTTAACTCTTGGACCCTATTTTCCTCATCTATTAAAAGGAAATGTCAACAGGTGCCCTGCCTATTTTACAGAGGTGTTCTGAGCCATGGTGAGGTCTGTTGCTGAGTGTAATCCATCACCTGGGAAGGGCTGGGCATGCTTCACAGCTCCTTCAGCTGTGTGGTCCCCACCCTCAAGCCCTCGGGGAGAACTCTGACCCTCTCGAGTAGGAGCACAGAATGTCTTTCAGAGGGACCTCATAAGCTTCTCAAAACAGGGCTGGATTCTTTAGCAATGCCTTTGTTTGCCATGACCCGGAGCTGCCCAGAGGAGCCAAGGAGGGTCCCTCAACCCCTGGCGCCCACGAGACCCTGCAATGAGTGCTCCCTTCCCACCCAAAGCACAAAGTCAACCCCATGAAGACAGTCTCTGTTCTCAGACACATATCTGCCCTCCATGAAGCTGAATAGGGCCCATTCTGCCTTCTGCACCTTTTATTTCAAAGGATTCCTGAGCAACAACACACTTTGCCCTAGTCCTCTGCCACTAGACAATGAAGGGTCTTTCACTGGCCATCTTGGCTGAAATGCCACTACCTCCGCTTTGCAGCTGCCAGACAGCTGCTGTGGGCTGTGCAGAAACATCTCAATCCAGGTCATTGAGAATGTCATGCGCTGAGGAGAGTCCAGCATCGCAGCATCACGACTGCAAATTATAAAGTGTGTGTTTTTGTAAAATGTGCTTTATAAACCCAAACCACCCTTCCAGTCAATCCAAAGAAACCCAGAATAAGTCCATTAAAATGAGGTCGCCTCATTTCGCAATGAAGAACCAAACTGGCTCTGTTCATTTTTGTCCTACTCCCAGTGGCTTCTGTTTTTTTCTTTTTACTATAAACAAGTAGGCCTCTTAAAATGGGAGCTATAAAAATAAAATTTAAGACTGGTAGAATAAACTCTCCTCAGTTCTGTCCCCAAGTAACTAGGGGTATTAGTGTGTGTAGCCTAACTTAGTTCAACAGAGGACCTAACCACATGTCAGAGCTGGGCTAGAACCTGGGCGGTTAACATGAAGTGGACAGTTTCTTCATCTCAGAGTCTGGTCTGTCTACGCAGATAGGTAGAGAAAATGAGTGTGGGACCACCATACAGTACATTCAGATGTTAACATTCCTCACGTGAAATGAACAAACTTGGGATCATTTCAGACCTTTGACTCTTCTTAGTGGTAGATGGGCCTTTTCACACAGCAGCTCTGACAGCCAAGGGCTACCTTGGTCTTCCCACAGTTTCATCTTCCTATTAAAAGGAAACCCTGAAAAATTCAGGGAAGTTTTCAATAACTATTGCTTAAGTAAACTTGTAGTCACAATACTAAAAATGACTGTTGCTATTTGGGTTATTTTTCAACATAATTTACTGTTTTCTTCAAAAGGATGATTCAAACTTTTGTTCAGTGTGGTTTAGAATTTTTTTTTGAAATTTCACAAATAAATATCCCACAACAGAAGAAATTTGAGTGACCATTCCACTAATCTACACAGGTTGGTCTATTATCATGCTTAGAAGTCCTCACCACCTCAGCTCTTTTATTTCTGTGACTTTTGTGGGTTTTAACTCTTTTTAAAATTAAAATGACCCTTTGACAGAATCCCTTGGGACCACAATGGAGCAAAGATAAGAAAACTAGTGATGGCTTCAAAGTTGCTCAAAGACTCATCTTGTGTTTTCAGAGAATCATATAAAGTCAATCACCAATTTGTTAAACATCAGTTAGAACCAGAGCTGTGCTAGGAACTTGCCAGAAGGGTGAGTATGCGAGTTATAGCAGCAGGAATCCTTGGGGAGCTCTGGTGATGTAGGATAGTCATGGGGAACAATTTCAGAATGCCCCAAGATGATGTCATTAAATACTCAATTTTTTGTTATGAATATTATGAGTCGGAGCTTCAGATAGGAAGAGAAAAATAAGGGCTTGCCCTTATTCACAAAAATCTTTTTTGGAGATGAATAGAAAACCTGGACTTTAAAGGATGGTATTTTATAGTTGGGATGCAGCCAGTGGAGGTACATTAATTTATTCGGTCGTTGTCAAAGCAGAGTGATGATCCAGTATACTACTGTGTGGATGGAGTGGGGTGAAAAGTCTTCTTCTGTTGGGACAATAGTTTTTAGACGTTCAGTTGACCACCAGTAGGTCCATCTGTGGTGGGATGACTGTTTTATTAGAGTGGTGATTCTGCAACTCTCTCCCAACTGCCCAGAAGGCAGTCAATCTTCCTGAAAGATGGCTCCTCCACTACAGACAGGTGGTTGAACCATAGATGATGTTGCCCTTGTGGTAAGGAGTTGCATACTGGATATTTATAACATCCTACTCCAGTGGTTGTCATGCTTTTGTGCACATTACAATCAGCTGGAGGCCTTGTTCACTCACAGTGCTGGTTCCACCCAGGGGATTTCCAGTTCAGTAGATCTGGGACCTGGGATGGGGCCACATCAATTTTAATATCTAACAAGTCCCAACAGTTGTCCCTGATATTGTTTCAGGGAACCATACTTTGAGAGTCACTCATCCTGTCCAACACCTCAGTTTACAAAGGAGGAAAATGAGGTCCGGAGAATTCTCAGAGTGTAAAGAGTATGCAGGGGGGCAATTACCCACCATCCCTTCTCTGGTCTGTGGACAGTTCAGATTTCCCAATGGGCGAGTCTGATTTTAATTGTTTGAGAGCTGAGCTGCTCTAATCTTAGTTAAAGTTCTTGAATATTTAGGAACAGATCTGCTCAAAGGCAGGAGGATAAACCAGCTAACTTTGAGGCTTTTAAGGCTGTGAAAATTTACATTAATAAAATAATTTTTCTACAAATTAAATATTGATTTATTATGTTCCTAATTTTACAACCTGTAGGTGGCAGTACCTTCCTTCTCTATACCAGCCATAGGCTGGGTTTCCGTTCCTGAGTAGCTGGGAGGGCTGCTAGTGCACACGTAGAAGAGGTCAAGCCATCTACGCCGCTGCCCAGTCAATGCAATCAGAAAATAGGATTCAGAATTCTGAGAACTGGGTTGTCCCGGATTACATTTGAAGGTTTTAAAATTCTTTTAAATGTATTTTATTTCTTTTTTTCTTTTTCTTTTTTTGGTTCTTTATAGCTATACTTGACAATAGGATTCATTTTGACATAATTATAAAAGCAAGGAATATAATTTGTCAGTCCCCAGAACTTCCCCTTCCCCTCCCCCCATTCCCTTTCCTCTACCAATCTTTCTGGTATTTACTTACTTTTTTTTTTTTTAATTAGTGTCTTACGGATATACATGATGGTGAGATTCACTGTGGTGTATTCATATATATACATAGGAAAGTTAGGTCAGGCCATTGCACTGTCTTTCCCTATCCCTTCCCTTTCCCTTCCCTTCATTACCTTTTGTCTACTCCATTAGTTTTTCTTCTATTCTTTTTTTTTAATCTCCCCTCCTTTTTAAAAAAAAAACTAGATACAGTTTTATCCTTTACACAAGATTCTAAGACTTAACAGCTGTGAAAGCTAGACACCAGAGACACAAAGACGTATAACTGCTGAAATGCTATGAATTTACTCTAAGAGAGCATTCTTCACTGAAGAGGCTTCTAGCTGCCAAAACACCCTTTTACTGGTGCAAGCTGGGGGTGAGGAGGAAGGAAAAAAGTATGATTCTAAGAACCACATCGCAGAAATGCCAAAGGGAGGGAGAAACAAGAATGGGATTGTTCCATTAGCTTCTGTCAATGATTCAACATGTATCCCCCATTTCCATATGACCCGAGACTTGCAGATGACCTGTTGGTGCATGATTTCCATTTCATCAGCAGTTATTAACATGATGATATAAAATTCACTCTGTTTTCAATCTTAGGATGAAATGATATTGTAGGAGCCTGAGATGTGCACAGTAAACATCCAGAACTGTCTCCCCTTCCTCCCAAAGGCCCCATTGCTGGTCCCTTTCCCTAACTTCCCTTCTCTTTGAAAGCTACCAAACTGTCTCAGCTGGAGCTGTGGCCAAGAAACGCTCTGATCGAAGGCCCTTCAACCTTCTTTCCATCTCCACAGAGGGAACCATGATTTCCTGATACTGTCTTCTCTCTTAAGCCATGCAAATATTAATTAATTCCATCTCAGTTAATCTTCCGTAGTTCTTCCAACATACAATCGCAAATGGAAACTGCTATCTCCAAGTTTCTGACAGAAATGAGTTTTAAAGTCTCATTTGGTGTTCAAGGACATAGGATTCATTTTCAGTCTTATTTCTTCAGCCTCATCTCCCTCCATTTCCCACCCTCCCTCCCTGCATTTACTCTGAACCTCACATCATTTACAAAATGATTTTATGCCTCTGCTTCTTTACATTTTGTTCCTTCTGAAAAAAGTCCCTATTCTATTTTAGAGATTTAATGTCATTTTGGGAAGCACTTCCAGATTCCCTTAAACAGCACCTGGCTTGTCCTTCAATGCAGCTTTTAGTATATGACAGTGTCACTTGCTGATTCCTGGCCCCCCCGCCTCATCTTGTTCCACTGCTCGCTGCAGTAGGTCAGTGCCATGATGGCAGTGACTCTTTTATTCATTTTCATATCCCTGAGACCTAGCATAGAGTTGGGTAGGTAGTGGATACTAAATGAATGTGTGTGGATCTTTAATCTATCCTGTTCAAGATACCTCTTTTTTCACTTTCAACCCTTCCCTTTCTCCATATTATTTCATTTTGTGGGCCAACAAATAACTTCAATTCTACAAGTTATGGGTTTATACCAGAAAAAGAAATGCTGGAAGGAGGCATCATGATACCTAATCCAAAATTATACTACAGAGTGATAGTAACAAAAACAGCATTGTATTGGTATCAAGATAGACATGAAGACCAATGGAACAGAATAGAAGACACAGAGACAAATCCACATACCTACAGCCATCTGATGTTTGATGAAGTTACCCCCCAAAAATATATATTTTGGAGAAAAGACAGCCTTTTTTAACAAATGGTTCTGGGAAAACTGGATAGCTATATGTAGAAAAATGAAACTAGACCCCTTTCTCTCACCCTGCACAAAACTCAAATTCAAATGGATCAAAGACTTAGGATTTAGACCAGAAACTTTCCAACTGCTAGAAGAAAACATAGGGTCAACACCTCATCATATCAGTGCTGGAACCAACTTCCTTAACAAGACCCTCCAAAGCATAAGGAATAAAACCAAGAATCAATGAGTGGAATGCCATCAAAGTAAAAAGATTCTGCACGGCAAAGGAAACTACAAAAGAACATGAAGAGAGAGCCTACTGAATGGGAGAAAAATCTTTGACAGCCAGCTACTCCTCCAATAGGGGATTAATATCCAGAATACACAAAAATCTAAAAAATCTTAACACACACATGCACACACACCTACACACACAATAAAAATAAATAAAATAAAACAACAACAACAAAATGGGCAAAAGAACTAAACAGAAACCCCTCAAAAGCAAAAACACAAATGGCCAACAAATATATGAAAAAATGTTCAACATCTCTAGCAATCAGGGAAATGCAAAACTACACTAAGATTTCATCTCATTCCAGTCAGAATAACAATGATCAAGAATACAAACAACATGGGCTGGGGATATAGCTCAGTTGGTAGAGTGCCTGCCTCACAACTCACAAGTCCCTGGGTTCAATCCCCAGCACTGCAAAAAAAAATAAAAAATAAAAAAATAAAAAAATACAAACAACAATAAATGTTGGTGGGATCTCAGACTAGTACAACCATTCTGGAAAGCAGTATAGAGATTTCTCAAACAACTAAGGATGGAACCACCAAAGACCCAGATACCCCATTCGTTGGCATTTTCCCCAAAGATCTACAATCAGCATACCACATTGATAGCCACCTCAATGTTTATAGCAGCACAATTCACAATAGTTAAATTAAGGAATTAACCCAGATACCTGTCAATAAGTGAATGGATTAAGAAATTGTTGTGTATATATATATATATATATATATACATATGTTCCCTCTCTATGTAAATATGTATATATGTATAGATATTCATATATAAGTATATATATAAACACACACAATGGAGTTTTATTTGGACATAAAAAAGAATGAAATGATGGCATTTGCTGGTAAATGGTTAGAAATTGAGAATATCATACTAAGTGAAATAAGCCAAATTGAGAAACTCAAAGGTCAGTTTTTTTTTTCTCATATGTGGAAGCTAAAGTAAAATAAAGGAAAGGGGGAGGGAAGGATAGGATAACATAAAGGTAAAGGGAAGATCAGTAACATAGAATACGGAGATCAAGAGGCAGAGTGGAAGACAGGTAAGAGGAGGCAGTGCAGAATGAATTTTTAGAAAACCATGTTATGTACATAGGTAAATATATGACAGGGAACCTCACCTTTATGCATAGGTAGAAAGGACCAATTAAATACAAATTAATAGATAATTTATTAACCAATTAAATACAAAATAATAGTGAAAGGGAGTCTAGTTGAGGAAGGAGAACTGGAGAGGGGAGGGGAAAGAGGGAGGGTCAAGGGTGGGGATCATGAACTGAAATTGAATTCCATGCATGAATGAGTTTGTTGGGACAAACCCAACTACTATGTAGAACTATGAAGCTCTAGTAAAAAAGAAAAAAATGCTGGAGCAAAAATCTTGAATAATAATGATAATTCTTCTATTACCAAAACATCAGTTTTACAAATCTTTGAATGTCACCTCAGTTCCCTTTCAGAACATTCACAAGAGTTTTCATCTCCCCTTTTTGTCTCTCTAGATAATTTGACCCTACTGCAAGCATTAGAATTCAAGTAAAGTGAAAACGACTTTGTGCTTTATTTTCTTGCTGTTATATTTTATCAGTGGGCAACAATTCTGTGTCCCTGTTTTCATTGCCATCATATACTTTTTTCCTGATACTTTGTGGGTTGGGTAGAATATTGGGGCCAAGTCTGTGGTCAGCATTGACACAACAAACCCTGTTTTTAGAGGAAAATGAGTCTCACATTTCTGCAACTGACCTAAAGATGAACTTTTGGAACATGCCCCTGTGTTTTAATGTGAGAAATTTGGCTCTGTATACATTTGGCACCGATCTGTAAGAGTGGTAAATTCTTCCATTGTGTCATATGGATGGGGCAGATCATGGGGGCTGAAGACATGTACATCTTAGAATGTGCTGGAAAATCTCATGATTCCTGAGAACATAATCCTTGATAATCCCCAGTGACATTTCTTTGTGTTTCCTGGGATAGTGAGGATGAAATGGGCAAAAACCAGGGTGAACAGGAAGCATTTGAGCATTTGGAGAATTGTTCTACCAGAAGGTCTTCTCTGACCTGGAGAGAAGGAGTGTTCTGCCTCTTGCCACTGGAGAGGCAGCATAGTGTGGGCAAGACTTGGTCATCCAAACGAGGGATTCAGTGTCTATGACTGAACGAGACCAATATCCCTCTCACTGTGGCCAGTGTATTACTGGTGTGGAAATAAGTGATACAAAAATTTTAAGAAATAGTCTTTACCTTAGGAACTCATGCCTCTTGTATGTAGCATATAAGCGGCGACTGTGATGAAATGCCTGGTTGTTGGGGAAGTCAGGACATTAATTTTCCTAAAACTTCCAAGTGGAGAGTGTAAGAAAGAAGTGAATAGCACAAGACAGGCTGCAGGTTTGGTTGGGGGGAAACGGGGTAATCAGACTAGAGACAGAGAGACAGATCGATCCCACAGTGATAGGAGAGACCCAGGATCCATGGGTACCACAGCTCCTCATAAGACCCATTGGAGGTAGGAATTAAAATATTAAACAACACAAAGCCCATAAGAATGCAAGTGGACAGATTTTATCCACAGCTGCTGCAGCCAGGTGGTATGCTTGATAGTGTGACACAAGAAATCACCATAAAGAACTTCAGAGTGTACAGGAAGAGCCTGCCCGATAGCATTCCTGTTAGAAATTATTTTCTTTTCATCCCAAAGCTAAGATAACTTATAACACCTTCCCAACATAGTAATGCAGAAGAGAAACATTTATAGCAATTATTTTGCAGTGACATTTTCATGTTGGAGTAAAATAAACTTGGAGAATTTCAGCTTTGCATGATCTTATAAAGTAGCAAATAGTTACCAAAATATCTACAGCAAGAGAAACACATTAAAAACAGACAAACCCTACATTCTTGGTAGAGTGACTTCTAATCATTGCTAACTATACTGACAATATTTCAATGATTTACCTATGTAATATATATTATGCTTAATAAAAATGTACTCACATTTATATTTTTTAAAAGAGCATATTTATAGAATGTGTGTGTAATTTAAAAATTATGAAATTAACACCAGTGACTCCATAAACCAGCTTAAGAAATATAACATCTGATAGTCCTGTGTTTATCCTGCCCTGATCCCTTTCTCTTCTCCATTATCTTAAATTTTATTTATTATTCTCTCACTTTTCTTTATAGTTTTTACCACATTGATATCCCCTCATAGTCTAGTTTTGAACTTTAAACAAATGGAATTTATACAAATGGAATTTAATACTGTCTCTCTATGCTCCTGGATCATTTTCTTCCTTGTTTTAATGCTTTGGGAATTTTTCTAAATACTCTATAATATTTCAATATAAGCAAATACCACAATTTCCTTATTCAGATTCTTATCAATGGGCATTCAGACTCACTTCTGGTAGAACAATTCTCCAAATGCTCATATGAATACTCATGTTCATGTTTCTTGGCACACTGGTGCAAATGTCTCCCAAAATCAAAAGACTGGGCATGTAGCTCAGTGGTAGAACATTTGCTTAGCATGCTGGAGACCCTGGGCTTGACCCCCAGCACCACGCACACATATACACAATTTTTCCAGGTAAGGAGAAATCGTTTTCCAGAATGAGGGGAGCTGTTTACTCTCCTGTCAACAGCACAGAGTATTTCTGGTTGCTCTATACCAAATTGCATACTGACTATTGTCAGACTTCTATGTTTTTGCCAATCAAGGAAGTGTAAAATAGTTGAGGTTCTAATTTATACTCTACCTTTTGATGAAGTTAAACATTTTTCATACATTTATTGGCCTTAAGTATTTTTTCTCCCATAAAATGCCTGTTCATATCTTATGTCCAATTTTAATGGAATTCTTTATTAATTTTAGGTAATATTTAAATATCACATATATTAATCCTTAGTTGATTAGTGTGTAGTGAATGTCTTTTACTAGTTGTGAGTGAAGTTTTAATTTAGAATAGGAATTTAGAATAGGAATTTAAAATAGGAATTATTCCTATTTAGAATAGGAATTTTAATTTTAATTTTAATATCGTGTTAATATTTTTACCATTTTTCATGTGCATATAGCAAGATTTGCATAGCAAAAGTAAACGTTAGAGCATAACAGTGTTATTTTATGTTCTAGTGTCTGGCTTGTATAATAGTGTTCATTTCAGTTGGCTACAATGAAATCTGAACTGCTAAGGTTTTGTCCTTGCCATTTACATTGTAGCTAAAGGAACACTTGATTGGTGCTGTTTGGTTTTTCTGGAAGAGGAGAAAATCAAGGCACCATGACAGTTCTCATTTTGCTGTTAAAGAACAGTTAGATCTCAACTCTAAATTCTATTTTTTTTTTTCTACTTCAAACATTCTCACATGCCCCCAAGACTGAACAAGTAGAAGATAAGGAATAATAGCTACAGGTTGAGATGAATGAGGACCACCGATGTGGTCATACCTACCTTCTCTGAACTTGCTTGACAGTTGATGTCATTTACCACCTTAGGTTCATGGCTTACCATTTTACTTCAAAATATAAATTGTTTGTTTAACATGTTTCTCCCATTCCAGCCCAGGTTACAAATATCCTTGAAAGGTTTATCTTCCCTTGGTTATAGTGTCCTCAGCACCCAGCACAGTGCCTGACACCTGGTGGTTCTCAAAACAAAATAAGCAACCAAATTAAAAACACTGGTTGTGCAGACAAAACAGGACTTCTGTCTCACTCACCCCATTTCTTTCTGTTCCCTGTGGTTGTTATTTCATTTTGATGTTTGGAAGGATGATATTTCTCTATCTATATTGTTCTAGATGATCACCTTGGCTTTTTCGAAAACTTTTTAAAATTTGTCCTAATTTGTTGTACATGACAGTAGAATGCATTTATACATTTTGATAGATCATGCATAAATGGAGTGTAATCTCTCAGCTTTCTGATTATACATATTGTGCGATCACGTCAGTCATACAGTCATGTATGTACATGAGGTAATAATGTCTGTTTTACTCTACTATCCTTCCTACCCCCATATCCCTTCCCCTCCCTTCACTCCTCTCAGTTTTTTTTTTTTTAAGGGAAGATTTATCATCTATGGTTTAGCTTAGCTTAGCTCTGATATTCTGTCCTGTTCAACTTGTTTTCAAGCATCAGTGGTTTGACAATGGCACTGACAACATAATGATCAAATATGCATATGTGTGAAGCCAGGAGGCATGGGAATATGATAGGTGGATTCTATCAATATAGGAACTAATAAGCACTAATGTAGATCCCTTCAGTTGGCCATGGAAAGATTCCACTGTGCTAATTACAGAGAAATTTGTACTGCAATGGCAAACGCATTGTTTAGAGGGCTGCTTCTGAGCTAACTGGTCTTATCCTATGGGATTTCTGCACCTTTCATCACCTTTGAGCTATTTTATAGTTATGTAAATTGTAGATAACCCATAGCAGTGCAAAATAATTCTTGTCTGTAGACAAGAAAAAAATTCTTGTCTGTATCTTACAAATAAATTCTGTCCTGTGGAAGTTCAAGAGATATTGTGGATTAGCCAGTTTTATATCAATTTACAAATTCATTTCAATATTCCTAATCTAGAAACATGTCTGTTCTTTCTATTCTCCTCTGAACAGGTAGTAATATCTACCCAGCTCCCTCATTAAACAATTAACTAAATAAAAATTTTAATGCATGTTCATTTCATGTTTATGTATGAGAATCATGATTTTATCTCATTTGGGAAGTTACGTTTTAATAAAATAGAGAATAGGAATGACTTGAGCAAATAACACCATATGTGAAGAAAGATTTGTACTCCCAGTTAACAGTAAATTCAATGTAAATTACAGTGTAATGTGGCTGTGGCTTTGGCTATTTGGATATTACGTTCTTCAATAAGAATTACTATTAGAAACCACTGGTCAACTTTTCTTAGTTTTTAACCCAATAACTGAGTGTTTTGATAATTGTTATAAATCATGATTTAAACCTAGTATAGCAAGTCATTACAATTATTTATAAAAGAATACTTCAATTTTCTTGATAGCTTATTCTTCTAGATGAATTCCATTGTGGGTTTTCAGCATCTGTAATGTATTCATTTGGGATCTGGGTTTTACATAAAATCTATAAATATTTGCTTGGGAATGACTGTCATTACTAGTGTGCTTGGTCTTTCCAATAAGAAACTATGTTTGTGTGTGTGTGTGTGTGTGTGTGTGTCCAATTATACCTCTCATCTTTTATTTTTCCATTAGGAGTTTTAAATTTTATTTGAATAATTAAATCATTTATTAAGTAGATATGTATTTAATGGGTTCAATTGAAATGGAATCTTTTTATTGCATCGCTAGTTATTTGTCACAGGTGTGAAAGAATGGATTTTTTTTTTCTAAAAATGATTACCAGCACTTTGGGAATTTTAAAAATCAAATACTGCCAGTATTTCTAGTGCTGTGTTTTGTTTGTTTTTAAGATTTAAATCTTTTTAAGTTGTAGATTGACACATACCTTTATTTTATTTATTTATTTTCATGTGGGTAAAGATGAGCTAGGTACCCTTGCTTTGAAATAACCTCCATCCATCTTGAGGAAAACCTGAATGAGAAAAATTTTAGATCCTACTTCTCCTTCTTAAAAGATAGTTTGAGTGAGATGCTTTTTTGCTTTGATAAATCTGCCATTTTTTCCTCAAATCTGATAGTGCTTTTTAGACCTATTATTTTGGGACAAGGTAGGTAGTAATACCAACACAGGTTATAAATCTTTCTAGTCCATACTTGACCAAAGATAATTCAACACACATTGTGGGTTCAATCAGTGTTAATGCGTGCAGTACAAGGACCTGGGAGTTTATCTATTCAAGGATACTATTAGGAAATTCCATATGATCTCTTAATTATTCCTTTGCTTGTAAAGGAGATCAGAAGTTTGAAAACTGGGTCAATAGGTGGGTCCGTTCTAAGTTTTCTGAGGAATCTTCATTCTGTTTTCCAGAGTGGCTGCATCAATTTGCAACTCCACCAGCAATGTACAAGTGTGCCTTTTTACCACTCCTCGGTTTACACCCAAAGGACTTAAAACCAGCATACTACAGTAATGCAGTCACATTAATGTTTATAGCAGCTCAATTCACAATAGCTAGATTGTGGCCCTTCAATAGATGAGTGGATAAAGAAACTGTGGTATATATACACAAGGAATATTATTCATAAAGAAGAAGAAAATTATGGCATTTGTAGGTAAATGGATGGAAATGGAGAATATCATGCTAAGCCAATCCCAAAAAACCAAAGGCCAAATGTTTTCTCTGATAAGTGGATGATGATACATAATGGGGTGAGGGTGGGGGGTAAGAGAAGAATGGAGGAACTTTGGATTAGGTAGAGGGAAGTGAGAGAGGGAAGGGGGTGGGGGTATGAAAGATGGTGGAATGAGACAGACATCATTACCCTATGTACATGTATGATTACACAAATGGTGTGAATCTATATCATATGCAACCATAGAAATGAAAAGTTGTACCCCATTTGTGTACAATGAATCAAAATGCAGTCTGTAAAAATAAAAATAAAATAAAATGCAAAAAAGTTTGAAAACATTAAAATATAAACCAGAATAATTTTTTTCCTAAATGTTAATAAGCTTTCTATTGACTTCCAAATCATCCTTTCTTCCTTCCTCTTGGTATTTACCACCAGTCTTAAAGAATCACTTTACTCAATTTCCTCTGAAAGTCTTTAGTATTGTCTAAATTCCAGTTGTTTGAACTTAAGAAATTATAAAGGCCTTCTGAACCTCCATTTCCTTATTTGTAAAGTGGGGGTTAAAAATTATTTTGCTTATCTACTTGGGTTAGCCATTGAAGACCAATTTCAATAAGAATATGTTCAATCAACTTCAGAACTGTTATGGTTTCCTGTGATTACAAAAATATGAGAACTTGAGGTCTCGGTCTCTCAAACACTTCATGCACACAAATTCCCCAAATTCTTGTTACTTTAGGGAATTGAGGGTGGAGCCTAGGATTCTTCCTCCTCAAATGATGATCCCATACTCTTAATAAGGCAACAAGTCATACACGTTAGGAACAGAGGTCAAGAAAAACTGGATATCAATACATATCCAAATATAGAAAACTGGAAAGATCCATGTGGGCCAGAGCATGGAAAGTTCATAGTCATAAAAGACGGAATAGGATTCAACTTGAAATACTTGAATCTCATGATTCAACATGAGATTCCCTCCACTTTTGTTAAGGCGACCAAACAGATTCAGTATCCCTATCTCCTGCTGGAGAAAAAGTGATTTTATCAGATTCCATAGTCAAGATGCCTGAAATTGCTTCTGAAACAACATACGTATGATAGTGCTTAACTGAGAAGCAGTGATGTTAAGTTGCTATTTGGAACTTAATAATGTGTACATAAATCAGAAAGTTTTGAGAGCTTATGCATCCTTGTGAACACTAATGTGCACATCTTCTTACATATGATTTTATCACCAGGTTATTTTCTGTGCTTCTCTATAGACAAATCACACATTTTATGTTTGTAATATTATTAAAGGCAGTATTTAGCCTTCATTAAGCACCAATTAGGTTCCCAAGAGAGTTGCAGCAATTCCTTCCTACATACTGATCAGCTTACTCTTGAATGAATGCATTACTGGCTTCTCTACTCTTCCCCAGCGGTGGTCTACAGCAAAGCTATAAAATTGGATACGTTTATCTTCACAGCTCACTGACTCCTTTGGTGCACCCATCCCTTGGGGACCCTATTCCTGTAGGCTTCTCCCTAACAATCTTGATCATTTTCATGCTAATTCCCATGCTCACACCCATCCTGCTGTCAAAAATGCCCCACTCCATGTCCATGCCCTTGTGTTGGAGCTACTGTAATGAACTCATCTCCCATGCTGACCTCACTTGAATCCCCCATTTTGCAAAAGATTTACTCTTTGTTCCTTGAACACACCTTCAGCTATCTTCCCTGAGCTTTCACCTTTTCCTGAATTGCTCTTTTCTTCATCCCTCCTGATGAGTCAGACAGATCCTACCTATCTTGAGCCCACCTCCAATCTTGCCTATTTTGTAAAGCATTCCAAGACTTCCTCAGTATAAGTCCCTCAATAAATTATTGTTTACACTATCCACTGACAGTCATTTGCTGCTTTTCACTGATTTTCTATTGCTGTTTTCCATCATCATTTAGAGCTTATATTCAGCTCTTTTAAGACTTAATATCTTGGCTCCCCTGCTACAAAGGCTCCTTGAAATTAGAACTTGAATCTTGCATGTTTTCATATGTTATGTGGAAGGACTTAGGCAAGTAAAATTTTTATAAAAAGTTGTGCTGATTTGATAAACCGATGGTAAGAATTTCCAGGATGATCATGGTGAATATAGAAGGCCATTCAGATAAAATGTTAATTGGGGCTTCCATGGGCATAACTTCAGAAATCTGGATGAGGCCAGTGGAAGTCTTTCTGATTCCTTTCAAATATACACCCTAGAGCTGACCTCTCGCTGGAGCCTACCCCTTCTATTAGATCAGTCCTATTGCCCTGGCAACTGTGCCCTCAGCTGCCGTCCAGCTTTCATGCTGCCAAATTAAGACGGAAGAGAGGGCTTTTCTTAGGACTCCTTGACTCTCCTTGTTCCACTCCTGTTCACCTCCCAACCTCTTCAAGGAGCACACGGGCTGAAGCTGGGACATGAAGTGCAGCTGGGGGAACAAGCAAAACCAGAACAAATGAGAACATTAAGTGGGGCATGGAAAAGGTGTCCCTTCTCTGGGGAGTCCAGGTTGGGGATGCATGCATGTCCTGCCCCACCCCCTCAGCACCACAGGGCTGTGGTAGAACATGATAAGTAGCTTTGTCTCCCACTCTTCTTTGGGAATCTTGGACAGCTAGGTGAGAGGGCAGCCCTGGCCAGCCCTGTCTAGCCCTGTCTGATTCTCTATTCCCACTGAGAAAATAAGTCCCTGTAATTCATGTGGATGAGAAAGAGCAGGGCAGGCTCCCAGCCCAGGGAGGTAGCTGAGTCTCCTCCAGGACTCCCTCCTAGGCAACAACTAAGGACATTGCTATGTGGGTTCAGTACTGATTTTGGATCACTTTTTCTCCCTTCCTTCCACCCCCAAATCATTCTATTGAACCCCAAACCTAGTTACATCACTAACAAAGTTAGGGTTTTAAATAGTTACATTTGATCATTGATATATGAGATACTTCAGCTCTGAGAAATCATAACTGCCACCCAAGAAAAAAACTGGGGAGAAGCCAGCTTTCTTTTCTGCTTTGTTCTCTGCTGGCAGCCTCAGACTGGCTGTGGCCATCTTGCCCTATGAGGTCAGAGCTGGGCTTTCATCCTAGCAGCCCTACTCTGGCTACTTGACCCACAGGCTTGGCTGCTCTTTCCTCTGCCCATGCCCTCATCTGAGCCTTGGAGGTTATTCCTGGAAAGAGAAGTGCTCACAAGTGCACCTATTTCCCTTTAGAGGAGGTGTGTGGGAAGGAAATGAAATTGAAGGAATAAAGAAGGCATAAAAAGCATAGAGATGGAGGTGAGCCGAAGAGCAGCGTTCATGTTCAACTACCAGAACCCTGGACCCTCAGTCAGTCAGAAGACAGCTTTGGGGCCTACAGAGGACTGCATATGAAGAGCTGGTGGGTGAAATAGGAGTCTCTGTTTTGGGGAGCTTACAATCCTATGGACATATGCCATAGTGTTTATTAAGGATGCATTTGCACTTTCCTGAGTCAAATGAGCTGGACCTAGACTGCAGTCCTTGTGGAGGCTCTGCTTTGGGATGTCACAATTCACATACCTCACTCTCCTTTATGATGTTTGATCATAGATGAAAGAAAAATGATGATGTGAGTGTCCACCCTCAGCAAACATTTAGAGCATTCTTGAAATGATTTGAAATGTGAAGAAAGCCTGTCCCCTCCCTTTCTGCTCCCTTCAAAAGAATGAAACTGGGCTGGGGATATAGCTCAGTTGGTAGAGTGCTTGCTTCATAAGCACAAGGCAGTGGGTTCCATCCCCTGCATGGGGTGAGGGAAAAAAAAAAAAAAGAACGAAACATAACTTGTTCTTCATCACAGAGCCTGAAATGTCATGTTAAGGACTTTGGAGGGTTAAGATGTTTTGTCTCCTGAAATGTTTGGTCAAAAAGCAGCATCTCTTCGGGATGAGTGGGACTGGGGTCAGGGGGATGACAGGGGAGATTTTTAGAACTATTTGGATTTTTGGGAAAAAATAAAAATGCAACTCTTCCTTAGTAACTTCATAAAATAAAATAATCCAGACTAGTACAGTATTTAAAAGTTAAAAGGAAGAAAGTCCTTAAAATTAGAAAAAATTGCAGATAATTATTTACTTGATTCCAAGCCAGAAAAACCTCTCAGTAGCAATGGATGAAAATATGAGGGAGAAAAAGAGATATGATTACATATTAAGAATTTAGTATTTCAAGATAGACTAAAAACACTATAAATTGGGGGACTTGCATTAAATATAGTAAGGGGCTGATATCATGAACATATAAAAGAACTTTTCCAAATCAATATGAAAAACTCCAAGACCTTCATTGGAAAAGTAGTAAGATTATATGATCAGAAAATTCACCTCTGAGTAAATGGTCAATTCAACTACCAAAGAAATGCAAAATAAAATGAGAAGGAGATACTATTTGGGTATGAGGACGACATTAAGACAACACTCAGGTGATAGATGAAATAGACACTCCCAAATTTGGATGAGTATATAGCTTGATACTTCCCAGAGATGTATTTTAGAATTGAGAATGAAAAATTTAAAATGTCCCCATGAGACATTTCTAGTAATTACATATTCAAAAATCAGTTCCAAGTAAATAATAAGCATGTGGACAAAAAATTCACATTTGAGAATGCTCATTTATAACACCATTTATAAAAAGCAAAAAAATGAGAAGTAGCCAAAACACGTCAGGATGTGTATAGCAAAATAAATAACAATAAATTCATGTGATGGATGACTTTAAAGCTATATAAAAATATATAATGGGACAATACTCCTGATAATTTTGTATTAAAATATCAAGAAAAGAATATATAAAATATAACTCAACATCTGTGTATTAGTTTTCTGTTGCTGCTATGACAAATTACCACAGTCTTAATGGCTTAAAGCAACACAATTTATTATTTTAAAGTTCCAATCCAGGTCTCAACAGGCCAAAGTCAAAGTATGAGCAGAGCTGGGTTCCTTTCTGGAGGCTCTGGGGGCAAATCCATTTTCTTGCTTGCTCAGATTTGGCAAAATTCAGCTCCCTGGAGTTGCAGGGGTGAGATCCTAGTTTCCTATTTCAGCTGATGACTGTTCCCAGTTTCTAGAGACCACCCACTTTGTTTGGTTCATGGCCCCTTCCTTCATCTTCAAAGCTAAGTCAGATTAGGTGTCTTAACATCCTTGAATCTGTCCTTTTCCCCTTCTCTCTCTGACTAAGCAAGGAAGGGTCCTCCCCTCGTAATAACTCACATGGTTAAACTGGGCACCCCTGGAAAGTCTGCAATGAATCTCCTTTATCAAGTTCCTTAACCTTAATCATGTCTGTAAAAATCCCAGCAAGTCTCTTTTGCCATGTAAAATGGCATCTTTATAGGCATTAGGGAGAAGATGTGGTCATTTTTAGGAGACCATTGTTCTGCCCACCAAGCTATGTAAAAACATGCTGCTAACATACATACGTATGGATCTTGCAGAAAGAGTCACGGTATATACAAAATGTTATTATGGTCATTTCAGAATGTAGAATTAAGAGTGATTTTTACTTTACAAATTTTTCTCAGTGGATTCTGAATTTCCTAAAATCAGGGAAAATATTAATGCAGTGACTCAGTCTGGGTTAGTAGCCTAATATGGTGAACAGTCAACACATTCATATGAATTAACCTGTGAACTTCCTTTACAAAGGGAACTTCAAATGGAAGAGAAAATCTTGGGAGAATGATAAGAACCCATTAAATGGGAACGGTTCTTTTACTTTTCAGTGTGTTCTCTTATGAGAACATTATTCCTTTACCTTTTCTATGGTCTCAGACCTCTACTGGAAAGTACTGGTTCAGGGCATGGATGTTATTCTAGAGGGCATTTGAAGATCTTTTATGTACTAGGCAGGGTTTAAAGACATTGGTTTGAAGATAAGACCATGGATCCTGGTATGCCCATACAGGAGATACAGAAAGGAGGAGACCAAATTTTGCTGAGACTAATGCATTAAATAGCATTAGGGAAATTCAAGGAAATTAATATTCTCTACTCAACTTTGTGAGATACTATTTAGCAGTGAACATATTGTCTTTTCTTTGTTCCTTTATTCTCAGTTCTATATCTGGTCTACTGTGTCACCTTATTCTTTCCTTCTCCAAATTCATTGTCTGTTAATACAGTCCTCTCCAAATTACAGGATGCATTTATCTATATACCTGGATTCCAAAGACAACATTGTCTACTCTACCCAGCTCCTTCTGCCATCTCCCATGCTTCAGAATTCATGTTGCTGTCCTGTCCGTCAGTACTGATGGCATCAATACTTAACTTTTCCCCACTTCAAAGACCAGCATTCCCAGCACAGCATGATTCACAGATCCATCATTCTCGACAGATCCTTTCACCATTCCATCAGGGAAGAAAGTTGTCCTCAGCATCCCTGGGTCTTCTTCTGTGAATGGTCTTGTCTTGTTCTCAGGCTTTGTATAATGCAGTCAGAGTGGCATTGAGAAAGAGGGATAGAATGGATGGGAAGGAAGTTGGAATAACTCCATCTTCAATTTTCCAGGTCATTCCTTTGCTCAGAAGAATATCTCACACCTTCTGCAGGCCAGAACCTTCTGTTCTCACTGCCAACTTTAATAGATACTACCAGCAGAGAGTGACTATCATACAGATTAAGAGCCATTAACTCTAGCCTTAATAAATGGATGACAATTACTCCCTCAGCCTGTAATCAGTCCATTAGCCCACACTGGCTTTTCTTGACTCCTTGCCTGGGTGGGAATCCATATCTGGCTACTGCAACATCCTCACCACTCCTCTAGAATCGTGTGCCTTAACTTTGTGTCCTGTCCACACTGCTTTGTTCCAAGCCCCTGGGACAAATTCCCCCTTCCTCTGCTCTCTGCTTCTGTTTTCTGCTTACTGAAAAAAGACACATGACCACATTGGCTATGCCCACTCCAGTCATGTCCTATACCACGTCAATTTCCTAATGACTTTCCAGTTCACTTTCCATGACTACAAGTCCAGACACATCATGGTATCTACAAGGTTCCTCCAATAACAACATTATTTTGGTTGATAATAAAAGAATAAAATAAAATTTTATTATTGTATATTATTGTTATTATTATTATTTATTATTATTATCAAACACTACTGCTATGGTTTGGATATGTGGTATGCCCTAAAAGATAATGTGTGAGACAATGCAAGAACAGTCAGAGGTAAAATGAATAGATTAAAAGAATTGTAACAATGCAAGACTTTTTAGAGGTGCAACGATTGGGTTTTGAGAGCCTTGACATAATCAGTGCATTAATCCACTGATATGGATTAAATGGGTGGTAATTGTAGGCAGGTAGGGTGTGACTAGAGGAGGTTAGGTGACTAGGGACATGCCTTTCCGATTTGTATTTTGTCTCTCTGCTTCCTGTCACCACGTGCCTAGCTGCTTTCCTCTGCTATGATGTTCTGCCTTACTTTGAACCCAGAGTTATAGAGGTGGCTAATTATGGACTGTACCTCTGAAACCATGAGCCCAAATAAACTTTTCCTCTTTTCATTGTTCTTGTCAGGTCTTTTGATGACAGTAACAAAAAATTGACTTAAAGTGCTAAAAATGCTAAGCAATGATTAAATCTCTGAATCCTCCTGGTAGCCCTATAAGATGAGGAAACTGAGCCGGGCGTGGTGGCGCACGCCTGTAATCCCAGTGACTCTAGAGGCTGAGGCAGGAGGATTGCGAGTTCAAAGCCAGCCTCAGCAACTTAGCGAGGCCCTAAGCAACTCAGTGAGACCTTGTCTCTAAATAAAATGCAAAATAGGGCTGGGGATGTGGCTCAGTGGTGGAGTGCCCCTGACTTCAATCCCCGGTCCCAAAAATTAAAAAAAAAAAAAGATGAGGAAACTGAGTCACAACATGTTAAAGGATTTACCCTGGTAGGTCAGTCATGGTGCTAGAATTTGACAGTGGTATTTGTAACCACTCTGCTGGATCACATCTTAGTATCCAATCCCCAATTTCTCAGTAGACAATTTTCTTCCTATGTCACTGAGAAAATCAAGGCCATATAACACATGTGCATGTTACTCATCATCTCTTTCCATATTATATCCTTGGGTCTCCAAAACTAGTCTCTCCCCCTTACTCCAGTTTTGAAAATGATGTTTTCCATATCAAATAGGCAGACTCCCCCTTCTGTGTCATTGGCCCTAACTCTTGCTAAGAACTCAGACTTTGCTGGCGTCTACCCATGCTTTTCACCAGGATCTTTAGAGCTGTCTTGCTTGTGGGTCATTTTTTTCCAAAGTCTTCAAATATGCCTGGGTCTCCCTCAACCTGAAGAGCTCTGAGCCTTTGTGTATGGAGCTTAGAAAGCTTTATCTGCTTCTTTCTTCTTATTTAGACCATGTTCTTTCTAGGGCATTCATTTGGACCTCCCCTAGGTGTATTCTTTGAGCTTCATGCATCTTTGGGCTCCTGCATGTAATCAGGGACCTATTGTCCCAGTGTGTTGATTAGCTTATTCCAGCTTTTTCTCCTGGAGGAGATTAAGACCTCTTAGAAACAGAACATTTTCATCTCTCCATCGATTATTTAGCTAATTAATGTTTTGATTAAAGCAGTTTCTCAAGTGCCTACTGTGTGTCAGACACCCTGCTAAGAATTGAGAATACAAAAAAATATGGTGTCCTTAAAACTGAGGCTACTGATGAAGAGTAGCAAATCACCAACCAAAACATAATAACCAATGTTTTGGTGGAATGCCCATAAATAATGGACACTGTGCAAAACCATAATTGTACATCATTTAAAATTCATGTACATGAGAAAACTTCCACAATTTAAAGATGAGGCAACTAATGCATGCAAAGAGGTTAGGCTAGGCAAACTTACCCAGCATTACACAGCTACATGTGAGAGCAGGGACCCTAAGATCACTAACTTTTAAAATTTTACCATGCTTCCCATCATAGACGTATCTACAGCATGGTATGGGAACCCAGAGGACAGACAAACCAAATCTTTGGGGAATGGGAGCCAGTTTGCAAAGTCTTCACCATAGAGCTAATATCTGATCTGTGTCTTGGAGAAGGAATAGAAATTTTCTCAGGGGCTTGGCACATGAATGGGGGAAAAAAGGAACTCTTGATAGAAATATCAGGATACAGAATGGTGAAGAAAACACAGTGAGATTAAGGAAGTACAAAAAATATATGTGAACCCAAAATGTAGTTTATAAGGAAGGAAGACTACAGATACAGCTTGGAGCTCCTTAGGCAGTGGCTGTGTCATAAAGAAGCTTATGCAATATGTAAAAGATTTGGAACTTAAATTTTATGAACTGCATAGTGCTTAACAAGATGGTAACCAATGAATTGTATAGCTAACCTTTATCAAAGTGAAATTACAAGGAAGGGTATGTCAGAAGGTTTCCAAACTGATGCCTGCAACTTTCTGAGGTGATTGTTAGGTTAGAAGCTGGAGTGTTTTAGCTCCTTTGTTGATCTATTATTACCTAGCCTTCTGTGCCTTCCATCTCTTCAGGGAACAATTCTGCCATTTCTTGTCTAGTATGAGTTTTTTTCTCCTTGCACATAGGGAAGATGAGGTAATCCAAGAAACTGTTAGTTATGTTTGGAAATAATGTCAGAAACATTCATGTCTGAAAGAACTTGCTTTCTTGATTTCTTGTGCATCAGAATGGGTATGGACTGTAATGGCTTTGGAAGAGCCAAATGGCTATCATTCTGGTCGGGGAGAGAGTGACATGCAAGCATGGGGCCAAGGTCTGGCCCTGGCTCTCTGTAGCTCAGCAATGTGAGCCTCAGCATCACCCATACTAGTCACTAACAAGTGGGCCTGACAGCTTTGGCAGGTGCAGCCTTAGGCTACGAAACCTTTCCATGCTCCCTGCTCCAGGGTTATTGCTTGCCTCTTCTTGGAAGTGTTGACTTATGTAGTCTGAATCTGTCTTCAACACACCACAGAAAATCTGCCTTTCTTCCCCTTGACTTGGTCATCAGCATGAATATCAGCCAGATTTCCCTAACCTGTGTTCCAAATTACATCAGTTCCACAGGATATTAACTAAATCAGGTCAAATAAGGCAGGATTGTATTCTGACTTTGCAGAATCTTTAACAAGCTAAAATACCTCCTAAATCTCCAAGAAGGATGGCATTTTAGAAAACACTTTGATTAGAAGCCATTTCTTTCTGGTCCAAAATCAGAATTCTAAGTGTTCTGTGCAACAGGCTTTTTGGACATGCTGCTCAATGCCATTATAGGCTTACAGTAACACAGCCTTTATTACTTGGGGTGCATGACAATAAGCTATTGCACAGCTATGAATTTTCCAGCTAACCAAAAATTAACCCTCTTTTGAATACCATATGGGTACGAGTGTCCCTGAAACATACTACATATGGGGTAGGATAAAATTTGGAATATTTACTATTTTTTACCCCCCTCTTTTTTCTTTTCCTATTTCGAGCAGCATTGACCTTCCTCAATTCGTTGTCTCAGAAAAGGAATATGACAGGGTAGAAGCAAGAAGTAGTCCACATCCATTGTACTGTGTGTTCCAAAGACCTGGGCCCTTAGAACAACTTAGAGGATTCAGAGAGTCCACAAGGAAAGAGGATCTGGAGTACAGATACATGAAAGGGGAAGCATAACCTTCCAGATGGAAAGCCAATGCACCCTTGGACAGAGGGAGAAGAAGTGAGAAGAGTTTGAAAGAAGGGATGATGGGGAGCAGGAAGGAAGAAGGCAGGCAGGAGAGTAGAAGGTAGAGGAAAAGAGACAGACAAATAGCCATCATGATGCTAGGCAGAAATGACTGAGTGATGCATCCAGGCTGCAAGAGTCAGGCATGGCCGTGCAGAAAGATCTTTATCTTCCAGGCTGGAGATGGAAAGCTGGCCAGGCGAGGACAGCTCACTAATAACCTGTGTATGTGAGGACCTGGGGACCAGCTCACTATTTGCCCCCAAGTTTTAGCATTATTGATATTTCTTGGAAACTTTGACATATCTGTGGAGTCAGGTGGAGGGGCACTGTGAAAGCTTGACATTTGAATTCCTAATTGACTCAGTGGGATAGAGGTTCCTAATAGAAGCAATTGTGGACTGAAGAAAGTTAGATTTCTTGCAAACCTTGCTTTTGTGATGGCCACATAGAATCTTTTCCATGGTTGGGGCTGACTCACAGTTGGGTCCTAAGGGTCTGTTGAGGAGACAATACCTTTATCTCACAGCAACATTGCCAGCTCTGGTGACTTTTCAGTTTTTATGTGTGATATATGTATATATATAGATATGCATGTCTATATATATACAGATATATCTATACATATATCTAGCTTTCCCATCAACTGTCAAACTTTCACTTCTTGATACTTATCATAAGTGTACACAGATCTCCCCATCTCCTTTCCTTCTCCAAATTTGCCCCCCTTAATGTACTTTGTCCAAGAACTCAGGTAATGAAGCATCTTAGAATTAAGCATAGAGAGGAAATCAGTTCTGAGAACCAGCTTGTTTTCCTCTATAAAATGAGGAAATAGATCATCACTAAGTTCCAGTCCAGCTCTAACTTTGTATGATTCCTCTGAATAAAATATGTGATTTTTTAAGCCCTGTTTATTGGGAACATCCATTTCTTCCATTTCCTTATTCCCGGCCGTGTCTTGTGGATGCAGTGGCTTAGTTTGTGACCTCCTGAAAAGTGACATGATCTAAATTGGCATTTACTGCTCAATTCACAATTCATCTATTCATTTACAAAATTATCGAACATCTACTATAGTTGGAATACAAAGTAGAATACATGATCTCTCTCTCTCTCTCTCTCAATAAATTTAAAGACTTGAGCATTGATTCTCAATCCCTTCTGCAGTCATGAAACCCTTGGGGGCACTGATGGAAGCCTCTTAGATCAGAAGCCAATATTTATTGAGCACTTACTACATGCCAGGTGTTTCAAAAGTTGCTTATTTTCCTCAGATATCTATGGGATGGTTGTTATTATTATCTGCTTATACATGAAGAAATAGAAACTTCGGATTGAGGACACCTGGTTAATAAGTGGTTGGGGCCAGGACTCATATCCAAGCAGCACACATCTAGAACCTGTGCTCTTCATTTTGTAGCTGAGGTACCTCTGAAATGAAGAGCCGTAACAGGAACCATGTTGGTTGCAGCAGCAAAAGTTTCTGATATTCTATGCCATGTGCCAGACACTGTGCCAAATTTGCTATATCATCTCATTTTAAACTAGCAGCAACCTCAACCTCAGGTCAAGCATGATGGCACATGCCTGTTCCCAGTGACTCAGGAGGCTGAAGCAGTGGATTCTGAGTTCAAGGCTGGACTCAGCAACTTAGTGAGACCCTGTATCTAAAATGTAAAATACAATAAAGGGCTGAGCATGTAGCTCAGTGGTAGGGTACCCTTTGGTTCAATTACCAGTGCTTAAAAAATACTAATGGCAGCCTTATAAATTGGTAATTTCAAGGTCTATGATTGCAGAGGAGAAACTCTTGGCTTCAAAAGATTAAATAACTTGCCTTAGGACACACATCTAATAATGAGAGGAGATGGGGCACAAAGTACATTTTGGGAGTTCAGTTTTAGATGGTCCATGACTTTCTTGTCCTCTGACCAGATGGAAGAGACAGATAAGAAATGTATTGATCTGTGGTAAACACAGAGCAGAGTTTTATGAGAATAGCATGCATCAGTCTGCAGGCTGGAGTAGAGCTTCCCAGAAGTCACCCACAAGCTGAGGGTTGAAGGGTAAGTAGGAACATAGATTAAACCCAATGTTGAGAAGGGTATAGAGGGACCAGAACATGCAAAAGCAGGAACAGGAGACAGAATGTAAGTCCAGGAAGGAGCTAGGTCATGCAGAGCCCAGGAAGCTAAGCAAAGGCCAGGGGCCGTCATTCCCTCCATGGAGAGCCCCTGAGGACTCTAAATGTGGGAGTGGCTTGTTTGGATGTGCACTCTAGGGAGATGCTCCTGGCAACAGGGTGCAGGAAGACTAGAGGTGATCAGCAAGGGTGGTGGGGACACATGAATGTGACTTGGAGGAAGGAGAGAAGTAAGTTAATCTGTTGTGATCACGAACCAGTGTGGTAGGAACCTGAGCACTGGAAGCAGAGGTTAATTTGAGAAATATTGAAGAAATAAAACCACAAGATTTGTGGAAGCAAATGGAAGAAAGTCTAGAAAATTCCCAGGCAAAGTGTGAAAAGTGGGGCCTCATTTGTCAGCTGTCTGGGAATCAATCTGAAAGTGTCTAGAAAACATAAGGAAAATGAAATGAGAGGTAAAAATTGTACTGACAGAACCTCACTTAGGGAGATTCTTGACTCTGGTTGGAATGTTAAAGGTCCACATGCTACATCAGGTGGCTAAAATGGGCCTGGGTGGTTGACACTACTAAATAATCCAGACCAAGTGTTATGGATTGAATTGTGTCCCCTGAAAACTCAGAACCTCACCTTTTTGGAAATAGGGTCTCTGCAGAGGTAAAGTTATGAGGAAGTCACCTCGGATTGAGGTAGACCCCTAGCCTAGCATGACTGCTGTTCTTATGAAAGGGAAAATTTGGACACAGACACATGCCCAGGAATGACACCTTGTGAAGATGAAGACAGAGATCAGAGTGATGCTCTGCAATGCCACAGGTTGCCAGGAAATCACCAGAAGCTAAGAGAGAGGCATGGGACAGATTCCTTCTCAGAGCCAATCTGACTGACACCTTGATTTTGGCTTCTGGCCTCCACAACTGTGAAACAACATATATTATTTCTTTTGTTTAAGCTGCCAGGTCAGTACTGCCAGGTTAGTAGTGCTCTGTGTGCCAGCCCTAGCAAACTGACCAAGTAACCACAGATGGTCTCTGATTTGCCTTCTAAGGAGAGGCAGGGTGACCGACTATCTTAATTTGTCTTGGGTTGGAGATTTTCCTGAGACAGGATTTTCAGGGACAAAATCAAGGAAGTCTTGGGAAAATTAGAATGAGTGGGTCACACTAAGAGAATGCGTCTCCCTAACTATAGCGGTATGTCAGAGGCCTGAGCAGAATTGCTCAGGACAGGGGGTGCGGGGCACAGCCACAAGCAAACCTCCTCCCCCATTCTTCCTGCAGGGAGCTCTTAAGGACTCCTCTAAAACTGTCAGGCAAATATTCAACAATTTCTGCTTTGAAGGGTCATCAGTATAGGCCTGTCTTGATCATTTGGCTGCCTGGCTGGGTGATGGGATCATTCTATGAGATAGGAAATGCTAGAGATGGAGGAAGCCTAGCAGGGAAGCTGGTGTCTTCTTTAAGGCCTGCTGAGTTCAAGGCGGAAGTGGTAAATTCAGGGCAGAGAACCAGGCATCACAGTCAGATAGAACAACAAAAAAATTATGACTTAAGGAGATATATCTGTAATATGAGTATTCAAAGGGAGAGAAACTGGGAGAAGTTGCAGTGGTTCCAGGAGAAGAATGCAAAGGCCCCGGGGCCTAGAATAGCTCTAAATCATTGATAATGAAGACACCATCATGAGGAGGAAGCCAGGGGCAGGAGGGGAATGAAAGTCTGGTCAGGCAGGAGGCAAACAAGAGGCAGCCTGCCGTTCTCAATAAGGTGAAAGAGCTGTGCATATGGAGCGCCTGTGCAGATTCAGACAAACACATGGATGCTATTATGTTGTCCTGCTGTGAATGACATTCATTCTCATTGTCTCCTTCAGCCCATGAAATAGCTCCCCTGATCATATTAAATTGTACCTGGCTACCTCTGAGCTTCAGGAAATGGGAGATGCCATGTGATACTTGTATTAAGTTTGCAGACCCATCCCAACATTTGTGTCTTTCTTTCCGTTTCCTGGCCCGGGAGACAGTCTTAGTTTATTGACTTATAACTCAAGGAAGAATGAATGACAGAAAGCCTTTTTCATATGTAGTGAATTTGAGGCATGGTCAAAGCCTGTCTGTCACTTCTTGGTGATTTAGTACTTGTTCACTTCTGGAAGAAGCATATGCCCTAAGTCATGATAACAACAGGGTAATACCTTCTATTTGCACAGGGCTTTATGTGTACCAAATGCTTTCACATGCATTATCTCGTACGATCCTTGCACCCCATTGATGTGAATTCTGGCATGAATTTGTACAATCCCATCACAATTAGAGCTAAGACTTTAATTTGATTCAGAAATAATTGAAGAGTCCCTTCTGTGATCTTCATGGATACACTTTGCAGACCCATGGTTGTTACATTCTCATGCAACAGAAAAGTAAAACTTTCAGGGAATTAAGAGATTTTTTTTTTTAGCCTGTAATTTGAACAAAACAATGGGCTGGGAATTGTGGGAAGATGCAAAGAGACATTAGGCAGAGCCTCTACCCTCAAGGAGCTTAAGATTTGATTGGGGAGCCAGAATGTACAGATGAGAAATGATGACTCAGTAAGAGGATCTTATGGGGCAGACGTGTGAGATAGACACCCTGGAAGGCTGGTGGTTGCTGTGGAATGTTCTCTGAAGAGTTTATTGAGAAGGTGGGGTTGAAAGACCATCATCCTGTGGGAAGTCCAGGAGGAAGCTCCCAGCAGAGGGTGCCCTGCTTACCCTTCAACAATGTAACGCGTTAAACTCTGGTTTGCTTGTTGGAAGAATCCAAGGATTCAGACAAGTGTGAGCTTTGGGAGATCTCTCCATCTTTTTTTTTTTTTTTTTTTCCCTCCAAAGCAAGATATGTGCTAGAGAAGGTAAGAAAGAATAGTGGGTGGGAAAAAGTTCCAGACAGATGGCCAAAAACTCACTTAGAGGTCAGCACCATGAGAGAAAGAAAGAGAGAGAGGGAGGGGAGGGAGAAAGAGAAGAAGAAAGGAAAGAGGAGGGAAGGGGAGGGGAGGGGAGAAAGGAAAAGAATCTTACAAAAATTAAGAATATCTGACTTCACTGCAGATCCATGAATCTGAACCTGTTTTAAGACTGTCCTCAGTAGGTATCTTAAAGGCACTTAGTTATTAGGAGCTCAAAGCCTGTCTTTATACTCAACAGGAAATAAAGAGGAAGAGAAGTTAAACCCATGATGGTTCTAGTCACCATAGTGCAAACCTACACATCAATTTATATTATTATTTCTATGCACAACTATGTTTTAGTTGCAACTTACAACTCTAGGAATTACCATCCTTTCCCTCACCACCCTCCACAAGGCAGCAAGAGCCACTCCTTTGCCCTTTGGGTTATTTTGTGGGGAAGGTATCTTGATTCTTTGGAACTGGACTGGGCATCAGGTGCACAGAAGGAAGGGAGTGAGGAAGGGAGGCTGGCAGAGGCAAGTCTTGGGTTTTGCAGACAGATGTGGTTCCAGATTTAATTTACTTCTCAGAGCCTATATCCTTCTTTATAGAAATGGGGCCATAAAAATTGGGATTTTACCTGTCTTATAGGTTTCTGAATTTTGTTATTATTGTATAATTCCTAGATTATGTAATACACATAGAAAAATGGACTGGCACATTAAAGATATTCTTCTCCATAAAGCCATATGAATTTCTACCCCCACTTCCCACAAATAGCTTGTTGTCTGACTCAAGTCACTTAATCTCTTTGAGACTCTGCTTTTACATCTGTATCATGAAACTCAGTGACCAGATGCTCCCTAACATCTTTCCCAGTCTGCTCAAGGCCCTGTGTACCAACGAAACACACAGAGGGTGCTGACTCACACTTCACCCCTGCCTATTCCATCCCTGCTTCCCAGGGCCCCCTTTAGTCCCTCTGTCTCTGAACAGAGGCCTGGCAGCTCAGAGGATTTCTGGTACTAGCCCTGAAAGGACTGATTTCTGCCATGTAGGTTGACAGCCTGGGTGCACTCCAGAGTGGTCAGAAGCACTAACACAATCAGGACCATCTATCTGAGGAGACAGCTCCACTGGGCATCCTTGGCTGCCAATGTGGAGAACCAGGCTTAGGTGCTCCCTTTCCGGAGACATTATAATCCTACTTACAGACACTGTAGGGATCCCAAGGCTTATGTTACTCAAAAGGTGCTCAGCAACAAGTCGTTCTTCATACCACAACTGAAGCGAAGCCTTTCAGTCATGGGGCCGGATTTTATGGGGGAAGTTGCAGGAACTTGCACTTTATTGAATTAGGAGGGTTTTTCACCAAGTCACATTAACTCTAGTTCGGCATGGTGAAGTTGGTTACTCAGTTTTGCTTTTGGCTGGGGTTTCTTGAAACAGAAGAGTGTGCCTGCTCTGTGGTTGGGAGCTGCTAGGGGGCACAGGGCCAAGGCAGTTAATCTGGGCTTTGTCTTTCCTGCTGACATAAAGGTTTCACCTGAGCCAAGGTATTTTTCTGGTTCTTTCTAAGGCACATACACACATCAAAAAACAAAATGAAACAAAACAAAACAAAACAACAAAGCCCAAAGAAAACAAAAACCAACTGACTGTTTCTTAGAGGTTTGTACTCGAGGGAGAATAAGACTTGGTAATTTCCTTTGCTTGAGCATGTTTACTGCGTCTGAGACTAGTCTCCTGCAGCTCAGACCTGCTCTGTTTTCACTCTTCTCTGTCGTACATGTGATACTGTCCCACCTGTGCCCCCTCTGTGGTTTCCTCTTCTCTTTGACCATGTCCTCCTCGTTCTTAACGCATTGCATAGCTGAGGGAGGCATGACTGGCCTACCACCTTTGGTAGCAATGTAGAACACTTCTCTAGTAGGAAGCTTCTCCAGGGCCAGAAAGGTCATTCTTCCCACCTTCGCCTCAAAGAAGACTTGATTTCAATTTCCAGTTGTTGTTCTGAATTTTAAAGAAACAATGGATCAATATGTTCATAAATATTTATCAAGCACTCTCTTCCAGCCTGTCAGAGTGCGGCAGAGCAGTGATCTCAAACGTGACCACAGGATCACTAAGTGCAGGAGATTCTGGACGAGGGCTCCAGGGAGCTGGTGCACGCCTTGGGGGAGCGAGTGTACCCTGAGAGACCTGCTGCATAAGTGAAGTTTCATTTAGGTTTTATCTTCGAAAACAACGTGGGTTTTCTCTTCTACTCTTTAAAATGCCCATCTGCTTTCATGAAGGAATAATAGGTACATTATTCTGTATGGAAGAAAACCAATGCTTCTGGAAAATATTTCCAGGTGCTTCTCATCTGTCCAATAGGCAGTGTAAACCACAATAGCGTGTCAGCTCCAGTGCAAGAGTAGAAGTCCAGGAAACAGGATGACCACATGGATATTCAGAGACAGCTCAGATCTAGAATGTTCCACCCTATTATTCTCATACATGGACTTATCCCTATAGGCCCACATGAGCTGCATTTTCATTCAGAAAATAAGATTCCCATCAGTTTAAAAGAATTACATTTTTCTGCCTTCAGTGAGTAACTAATTTGGAAAAGCAAGATTATCATGTGTAAACAAAGGACAATGTGAACATTAAATAATACCCTGACCCATTCAAAAAAAGGGTCTGAGATGACCAATTTGGCTATTTGCAACTGTTTATTAGTGAGTGGTAGAGAACAGGTGCAAAGGGGTTCAAGGAAAGAAAGATCAGTGCAGAGCAGTTGGGAAATGTGCATGAGGGGCTTCACTTGAGCTGAGCTGGCAGGGGAGCTGTCTCTGGCTTTCAGAACCATGGTAGCTGTAGCAGTTGTTAATGAAGAAGCTGAAGGCATCAAGTCAAGGGCTTCTTACCTTTTCCTCAAAGTTCATGGCTGCAGAGGGCTGCCCCTGGACTGGGAGTTGGTGGGATCATCCCTGTGCTTTGTTACAAGCTCAAGTGTCCTCTGGTGTGTCATTCACTGGAGAGAGAAGGATTTGTGGAGTGGCTGTATTCCACCCTGTTCCACCCATCTTCATGTCACCAATGCTCCTTCTTCCTGCATTGTTAGAGCCTTTTCGACTTTTCTGAAAGGACACCTGCTCCTCTCCTGGATAACACCCCACAGGGCTCAATCTAGCTCAGTCAGCCTTCATTTCTTTTATGAGCCAGTTTTGTAAAGTTCCAGGAAGTTTTGTATTAGTTTCTATCCCAAGAAGAAACAATAGGGTCATAATTTTGTGCCCCAAGAAAAGGAGCAGGTGTGACTATCCTCCCTGTGCTAAACCACAATCCACTCTAGGGTTGCAGTCATTTTATGGGAGGAGAGTCACACTCAGGTAATAGCTGGTCACATAGATTGCTCTGATCCAGGGGTAAGTGTGAAGACTAAAGGCTTGACCTACAACAAAATGAAAGGTCGAGGGTAATGTGGGAGCAAATACTGGGACTGTCCACCTTTTAGTGGGTTTTCAAGCAGAGCTGCTTCCGAAGAGCACAGTGAAGTAAGTGGTATGTGTTTCTAGGGTCTGAGTCTGTGCCCCCACAAGGACCATTCTCATAAGCAACTTGCATTTTAGTAGAAACAAAAATGTTACAGAAAGAAAAAGAGGATGGGGCTACTGCCTTCATAATGTCAGTCTGACTAGCCCCAGGGCAACTCTGGCAGGGACGCCATGGCAGAGGCATGGGAGGGCAGTGCTTCTCCTTTCTGTACTGAGTGGATTTCTCGGCCATATGTACTTGGGCAGCCTTGCTGGGGAACATTTATTTCTCCATTTTAATGCCTTCCTCATATCCACACACAGCAGAGAATGCTAGGCTTTCGGTGCCTGGATAACAGAAGGAACCTGAGTAGGATGGAAACGTCAAAGGCACCCTTGAAAGACTAAGCGAAGACTGAGCACCTTTGTACCCAGACCCTGTCCACTGCTGTCCATGGTCAATGGGCAAGGCCTTGTCAAATGCCATGTTGTGCTGAGACCGGCAGTGACAGCAACCCACATTAAACTTGTCTATACTCTTTGATAAACCCTAGAAATTACTGTGACCTCTTGCAGGCTCAAGGAATTCAAGTTTAAAAAAATATATTCAGCCCAGCATGGTGGCACATGCCTGTAATCCCAGCAACTGAGGAGGCTGAGGCAGGAGAATCACATGTTTAATGCCAGCCTCAGCAACTTAGCAAAGCCTTAAGCAATGTAGTGAGACCCTGTCTCAAAATAAAAAATGAAAAAAATGGACTGGGGATGTGGCTTAGTGGTAAAGTGCCCCTGGGTTTAATCCCCAGTACCATAAATAAATAAATAAAGAGTACAGGGTGTGGGGATGATTCCTCCCAACACCTTATTTACATCCAAAGGCCTAAGTGACAACATATATTTTTGTTTTGTACATGTTTTTCAAAATCTTTTAGGGCAAGGGCGGGGTGTCTATACTCACTGCTAATGTTCAATGTTGTGTCTTATACATGAAAAGGCATCATAAGTATGTGTTGGGTGGATGAATGAATGAGGTGAGCATCTCACTTTCAAATCATATTTTTATGAAGGAGACATTTAACAAAAAACACAGGAGCTGGGAGTGTAACTGAGTGGTAGAATATATGCTTAGCATGTGTGAGGCTCTGCGTTCTATCTTCAGCACCAAAATAAAAACAAAAAGCAAATTTTATGAAATAACGTTATCCTTGCATAAATAACAGACAGGCATTGTTGAAGTTTTTGAATGAAAAGTCTGACTAGAGTTATATGAAGTTTGTTTTGCCTTATGAGATATTTTGAGTTTTCTTGTTTGAGAGAAAAAATCCACTCCCTATATTCTTGGATACCCTGCCAATATAAGCAACTTTGATGCTAAGTGATGATGCTGTCTATAAGAACATTACGTGGGTTGCTGAGTATCATTGGCAGCAATCCTGGATCCTACCCTGAATGACACACTGTGGACCTGAGAATGAGCAAAGGATGGGAAGGGTCTTGAATGCCTCAATGCCTCAGTGGGCATAGACCACAGTTCCTACCACATATATGTGGGCCAGGCCCCTCACTCCTACCTGCTACTTACTGCAGCTTGATGGGAGGAGCACATTCAGTGAAAGACAAGCGAGAAAAAGAGGGCAGGAAGAAAGATGGTGAAGAGTGGAAGAGAGGTTTGAATGAATGCATTGAAACTTTGATGGAATCTTGCTGAATAAAGGCAAGATAGAGTAGATGGTGACAGCCACAGGAACTTAACCATGCGAAGTGGGATATGTGGAGAAACATGAAAGGGAAATGCAGGAGAGGGCAGAACGGCAGAGAGGCTGGAGATGGGGCAGATCCCTTGTGTTAGGCAGTTTTTCATTGCTGTGACAAATACTTGAGAAAAACAATTCAGAGGAGAAAAGATTTACTTTGGCTCATGCCTCAGAGATTCCCGGACATGTTGGCTGGCTCTGCTGCTGTGGGCTGTGGTGAGGGAGAGATCATGGCAGAGAGGCTATGGTGGAACAGAACTGCTCATCTTGTGGTGAACAGGATGCAGAGAAAGAAGGAGGAAGGGGCTGCCCCAGTGACCTGCTTCCTCCAACGAGGCCCCACCTCCTATGGTTTCTGCCACCTCCCGATAATGCCATCAAATTATTAACGGACCATTAGTGGTCCATCCATTAGTAGACTAACAGCTGATGAGGTCAGAATTTCATGATCCAGTCATTTCCCAAGAGTCACACTTCTGAACACTGTTGCTTTGGGGACATGACCATGAGGCTTTGGGAGACATTCCAGATCCAAAGCATCACAATTAGCAAGGAGCATAGAATACACAGAAAGGTTAGCTGGGGCAGTTCAGAGAGGAGAGGGCCAGAGAACTGACTCTGACCACTAGTGAGAGGTGCGGACCAGGAACATTGTATAGGGAAACCCTTGTCCTCAGTATTTTTTTTTTTCAAAATAGAAGGAACTATGTAAATTTTTGATAATTTAAAATATTCATTTATTGGCAGATACTAAAACAATAGTTCTATATATTCATTTTTTTTTTTTTTTTTTTTTCTGGCCACTCTGGAAAGCAGTATAGAGATTCCTCAGAAAACTTGGAATGAACCCACCATTTGACCCAGTTATCCCACTCATTGGTTTATACCCAAAGGACTTAAAATCAGCATACTACAGTGATGCAGCCACATCAATGTTCATAGCTGCTCAATTCATAATAGGTAGATGTGGAACCAACCTAGATGACCTTCAAATGATGAATGGATAAAGAAACTGTGGTATATATACACAATGGAGTATTATTTAGCCATAAAGAAGAATAAAATTATGGTATTTACAGGTAAATGGATGGAGTTGGAGACTATTATGCTAAGTGAAATAAGCAAGTCCCAAAAAAACAAAGGCCGAATGTTTTCTCTGTCCCCAGTATTGAAACTGCAGGTTTAACTAGTACTGAGTCACCATGTGAAGGGAAGGTGTTGGGTGGGGCAGTCCAAGAGGAAGGCACATCCCTTGGGACAGATCCTAACAACAAAAAGACTAGATCATTCAAACTAAGGAACTCTCCAAAGAACATTTTAAGATAGTATTTAAAAAGTGTATCCTATAAATACATTTTCCCTATCCATTTGAAAAAAAAAAATCCCCATTACAACCTTCATTCACTTTTTATTTTCATTTGAAAATAGTAAACATATCTTTAAGAGTTAAAAAAGAGGGCAAGAAGCTAAGCTTTGGAGTCATTTAACTCTAAAAAAATCAAGTTTCTAGCTCTGTTACTTTTTAGTGGTATTGCTTTGGGTAAATTGCTTAATATCGTCAAGTTCTCCTTTCCTTATCTATCATATAGGAACAATACACACCTCCTATGATTGTAGAGAATTCCTAAAAATGTACTCAAAGGATCTTGGAAGGACTGAGCTGCAGAGAGCACCCACGCTCGAGCAACACTGGCTGTTAGTGCCCACGGCCAGTGTCACTGCTGACAGTTGATACCGATGAACATGTTTTCTCAGAGGCCGAGGACAGGAAATTGTGAGGAGATGTAGCTTCCAATTACCTCTGTCACTGATTGTTGGGTAACTTTGGGCCAAATGCTCTTCTTTAATGAGTGGGGGTGTGAAATTTATTAAGATTAATGGCTGTCACAGCTGGTAGCCAGATGTTTACATGATTCCCTCTGTTACAGTGCAAACATATCAGAGAAAAGGGGTTGAATGATAGAATTAGGCAAATAAGCCCAATATTTTGAGAACGAATAAATGTTGTTTTAGAGGGCAGGAGATTAAGATCCTAGTGTATTTTGATTAGGCTAATATTAAAAATTAACATACATAAACCATGAGTGTAAATGAGGTGGCTTTTGGACACAGTGACTAGCAGAGGGAACTGGCTGGGAGAGTAAACCTACAGCCAGGCCCATTGATTAAATGGTCCCCTGCAGACCATAGTTAAATGTATCTTTAATGGCCTCTAGTATGAAAGGGCAAATCATTTCTTTTAATTGGGAAAAGATAAAATGTTTTCTCTCCACACATATATTTATGTTCTATTTTAGTGTTGCAATTATTTTCTCAGCTGTCAGAATTTCACAAAACCTAATAGGAAAATAAATCTGAATCCAGAATAGCTCAATACTTTCCAGAGGAGTCCAGTAAATAAAAACCCTACAGTGACTGACCGACCTCATTCATGTCACTGCTCCTAAGCTCAAACCCTTGAGTGAGTAGGAAAGAGGTTAATTAGTTGGAATAAATTCATGGGATTTTTTTTTTAAAGGACCTGAATTGAAGTGATTAAAATAACACAAATGGATAAGGGATAGAGGTATGAGAAGACGAGTTTTGCATAACTGAGTGTTTTGATTATGTGGGGAAGAAGGGAAAGAGACCTTGCCCATTCTGGTCTCCAACTACTAAATCTTGGAAAGGTTAAGGGGCACAGTCACTAAAACCGGAAGTGAAGTTGGAAACATGGCTAAGCTGACCATATGGAAGAGCACATGGTCTCGGAGGGCTTTTATCCATTGTGTGGGTTAGAGTTCAGAGGCTCTAGTAATTACATCCATTTTCAGCATTTATAAAGTCAGGAAGCTGAGTATTAGCACTTCATTTTCTCATCCATGCATTCATTCATTCACTGAGCAAATGCGTACTTCTAGCCACTTATTGGTACTACAGGTGCCATCGAGGAGCTGCCACCCCGAAGTCGCAAAGACAAGATCAAACACGGGAATTGTAGCAGAATCATGGCCTCTCCAGAGCTGTCAATCTGCTAATCCTGAAATTATGCATACGTTATGCTGCATGGAGAGAGAGGATTTAAGGTCTGCAGATGGAATTAATGTTGCTACTCAGATGGTGTTAAATACTGTCTTAGATTATCTGGGTGGTCTCAATGTAATCACAAATACTCTTACAAGATGGAAGAGGAGGCAGAAGAATTAGTACCAGAGTGATCCCATGTAAGAAAGACTTATCTGGCCGTTGCGAGTTTTGAAGATGGCAGGAGGCATGAAGGAAGGCAGGAATGCAGTAGTCCCCAGACCCTGGGAAAGACAATGAAGTGGATTCTCCCATACAGCCTCCAGAAGGATGCTTGCCTGCCAACACCTTAGCCCAGAAAGACCCATGCTAGACCCTGACCTCCAGAACTGCAAGAAAATACATTTTGTGTATTGCAAGTCACTAAATTCCCAGTGATTTGTCAACACAGCCAAGGCAGTGGAACAGGAAAGTAGCCCAAAAAGTCACAGCAAGAAGAGGAGAAAATATATCCTAGGAGAGGGTAATGTTTCTGAGGGAAAGTTCATTGGCAACTTCCATTTGAATTTCTTAAGAACATTTTCCTCATGCAGCCACAATCCCAAGGCGGCAGGTTCCTGGCCTATTACACAGTTTTTTCTCAGGAATATTTTATCCCCTTTTGAATGAAACTAGGGTCATCACGTTGATACTTCCTTATGGGGTAAGGTTGCTGGGGAAGCAACAATGTAAATTGGGGAAGGACCATGTTTTTTCTACATAGTCTGATCACATTTCCCCTAAACTTGCATATCCCTTGCTCCTTCTAAACCTTAGTTCCAGAGCTTTCATACCTACAGACTTCCTGGAGGTTAGATTAGAACAAGAGTTGTGCTACAGGCTCCTGCTTCTATTATCATTTTGTGTCCTGCTGGGCTCTCCCACTTGGCTACTCCAGGACCACCCACTGGGTAGATAATGTGCAACCCATCAGGAAATTCCCCATGCCCATCTTGGAGGCAAAGTGCTGCCAGTGCGGATTGTTTCTGGAATGCCATTTCTTCCCTGCCCTTTCAATATCCTTATGTTGTTCCTATGATCACTGCCAATCTGCAGGAAATTACAGAATGAATTTTTGTGAAGGATTGAATTTGCATAGCTTGTCTTTTGTTGTTTATTGTGGAGTGGGGGGGATGGATTCTGCCTTTTGCACACTTTTGTGTGTGTTTATTGGAGGTTATTGGGTTAGATTCATCTTACTCATTCACTAGCCTGGCATTGCTATGCATGTGCTGTCGGGGCTTAGCATTAAACCATTTTCTTTGTTCAGATTTGAATTGCTGTCTCTGCTTGCAAATTATTTCTCACAATGACTCTTCTCTCTCTCTCTCTCTCTCTCTCTCTTGGGTTAGAAACAATTTAGATATATTTTTCCATTGCATATTCAGGACCCATTAATACCATTTTCAAGTTCAGGGCTGGGGTAAGCTTCTTCACTTTGGATCTTGATCATCATGCAGTGATTTATGTTCTGTTAAATCAAACTATTAGAAGACATGGAGCCCATGAGCCCATGTCTGTGTTTTATTAGAGCATCGTTACTTGCTCATATCTCCATAGACATTTTGGGTCAAGTAATGTCATGTCATCTAAGCAGTATTGAGCTCTGTAGGATGTTTAGCAGCATCCCCGGCCTCTACCCTCTAGATGTATTATCAACACTGTTTTAGTCAGCTTTCTTGTTGCTGTGACCAAAAGATCTGACAAGAACAATTAAAGAAGGAAAAGTTTATTTTGGGGGCTCATAGTTTCAGAGGTCTCAGTTCATAGAAGGCAAGCTCCATTCCTCAGGGGTTGAGGGAAGTCAAAACATCATGGCAGAAGAGTGTGGCAGAGGGAAGTGGCTCAGGAAATTATTCCAAGAAGCGGAAAGAGAGCTCCACTCAACAAGGACAAGATATATACCCCAAAGGCATGCCACCAATGACCTACCTCCTCCAGCCATAACCTACCTCCCTACTACAACCACCAGTTAATCCCTATCAGAGGATTAATTCATGGTTTGTGTTGAGGCTCTCATAACCCAATCATTTCATTTCTAAACCTTCTTACATTGTCTCACATATGAGCTTTTGGGGGACACCTAACATTTAAACCATAACGAACACCTCCCCAGTCATAGCAATACAACATGATTCCAGACATTGTCCAAAGTGCCATTAAAAATCACCCCTGGTTGATACTTAATGGAGTAGAGAGACCATAAACACCCATTTCAAGCAACCTGTTAAGACAATCTCTAAAATGGTGAGCAAGGCTCAGCTGCTCACTCAGCTGTGGACCACCTGTAGAAAATCAGTTTGACAAGATGCTTGAGTTATGAGGCCTGAGCTATAGGGAATTGTAGGCACTCTGTGGGGCAGCTCTACTGCAGAGTTTGGGTTACACACATTCCATGTTTTCTGCTCTTCAAGGACTTAAAGGGAGCTCAGTTACTTGCTAACTGATATTGATGACAGTTCAGACAAACTCTATGACCCCAGTGAATGTGCTAAGCTAAATAGCCATAATCACTTGTAGCTCAAATTGCTATTGTTGCTATTTAAAAAGGAAAGTTTCCCAAAGTTGGGGAATGACACAATATTCTATGGACATTTCCTTTAACAACTACACATGTGCTTCTTCACTGGCTGCTAAATGTCCTTGATAGCACCTTAACTAGAACCCATCTAAGTCCAAATTTATTACTATTCAATCCCAAACATTAAATAAAAAGTTTTCATTAGCACCGCACCTCCTATAACCCAATCAATAAATGGGCAAAGAAACTGAACAGGCACTTCACAGAAGAAGAAATATGAATGGTCAAAAAAAATATGAAAAAATGTTCAACATCTCTAGAAAATAGAGAAAAGCAAATTAAAACCACACTGAGATTCCATCTCACTTCAGTCAGAATGGCAATTATTAAGAGTACAAGTAACAATAAATGCAAGGACGTGGGGGAAAAGCCACACTCATTCATTGCTGGTAGGACTTAAAATTGGTGCAACCACTCTAAAGCAGTATGGAGATTCTTCAGAAGACTTGGAATGGAACCACCATTTGACCCAGTTATCCTATTCCTTGGGCACATGCCTAAAGGAGTTAAAATTCAGCATACTATAGTGATATGATCACATCAATGTTTATAGCAGCTCAATTCACAATAGCTAAGCTATGAAACCAAACTAGGTACTCTTCAACAGATAGATGGATAAAAGAAATGTGGTATATATTCCACAATAATTTTGTGAATATATTCTACAATAATATTGTGGAATATTACTCACCCATAAAGAAGAAGAAAATTATGCATTTGCTGGTAAATGGATGGAACCAGAACACATCATGCTAAGTGAAGTACGCCATTCCCAAAAAAACAAAGTCCAAATGTTCTCTCTGAAATGTAATGCTAACCTACAACAAGGGAGGGTAGGGAGGGGAATAATAGAACTTCATTGGATTAGACAAAGGGGAATGAAGGGAAGAAGGGGGGAAGGAATAGGAAAGACAGAAGAATGAATTGGACATAACTTTCTTTTGCTCATAAATGAATAAACAATCAGTGAAACTCCACATTGTGTACAACCACAAGAACTCAATTGGGATCCTAATTGGAAAGGGTTGTGTTCCACATATATGTATAATATGTCAAAATATACTCTACTGTCATTTATATCTAAAAACAACAAATTAAAAATAAAAAACCTTTCCAGTTTCTACAACTTCCTTTTGTTAGCTAGCTTTGGCACAGCACATGCAAGAGCTGTCTAATTCAGTTATTTTCCTTCAAGTCTTCTAACATACCATTACTAGACTAGTTTTCATAGGTTGAAACTCTATTCATAAACATTAAATAGCTCCTATTGAGTCCAAATTTTCTAGCTCAGTAATTAAGACTTTTCAATATCTATCTGTTTTAGGGCCTATATTTTTTTCTCATTAGCCTGTAGTTTTTCTCTTCCTTCTTCCCCCTTCCTTCCTTCCTTCCTTCCTTCCTTCCTTCCTTCCTTCCTTCCTTCCTTCCTTCCTTCTTCCTTCCTTCCTTACTTCCCTTTCCTTCATTCCTTCCTCCCCTCTTTCCTCCCTCCCTCCCTCCCTCCCTCCCTTTCTCCCTTCTTTCCTCCCGTCCATTTTTCCCATGTTATCATCTAATCAAGTATTTCTCAAAATGTGGCCCATGTGTCATCTAAAGAAGAATCTACAAGATACTTGTTATAATACAGACTTTTCATGCTAGCTCCAGAATTTCTAGGAATAGGGCTTGATTATCTCAATAAATTAAAATATTCCCATTCTTAAGACTCAGTTCGAAATTACTTTTCTCTTTGAAGTCAAGCTTTTCTTCTGCTACTTATCACATTCTAACTTGGCAGGGACAGGAGGGTGGAGAAGATGAAAGGGAGTGGTGGCTCCAAGTTACAGGCTGGAAACTGTGCTGGGCACTTCATGTTATTTCCTTAAATCTTATTACTGTTCATTTTATAGATGTGAAAACTAAAGCTTGGGGTTTATTTACTTGCCCCTGATTTACACTTTGAAAGTAGGGGCACTTCTCACTCTGACTCCACGAAGTCAGTACTCAGCTATGACCTTGCACTTCACCCTGATGTTTCTTGGTACAGTAGTCTTATGTCTTTTCTTGAGGAAACTGCATAGGACCTTGATTAAATGGCACAGCAGAATGAGCCTTGAATCCACAGTCCAACCAATCTCTGCCTGAATTCTGGCTTTGAAATCTCTTGGCTCCTTCCAGCTGTCCCTGGGGTATGGCCATTTGCCTGTGGTCAGAAAGTAGCAGGCACTGGAAAGGAGGAGGGATAAAGATGAGAGAAGCAAGGGACAAGCCTGAGGTCTGTTATGGCAGATGCCTGGAAACATCCCCTTCACTTCTGTTTACATCCCAGAATTCAGTCCTGTGGCTTCCCTGGTTTCAAGGGGAGTAAGTGCTTATTTTTGTTTGTTTGTTTTTAAGTTATCCTATGTGGACTTGTGCTCAGCTAAAAACCGTGGGAGAGCAGATTGGAGAAGCAGAAGTTTCTCTGCTATCCCATCTTAATGGGCATCTCTTGCTTTTCCCCTGCATTTCCCTTTTCCAGATACAATGCCTTGCTTTCCCTCTGGGCATCTCCCTCCCCCAACTAGCAATCCATTAACTTCAAATGAATCTAATTCCAGGGCCCAGAGGAGGACAAATTCTCTAGGTCCATTTGCTCAGAGATGGGTATATGATCCTAGTCAAGCCAAACTCAACAAACAAAAGCAAATCCTGAGAATCTGCTGGGATATCTGGCAAAGAGATATCCCAGTCACAGACTTGAGGCCTGCAGAGATTGAAGCCATCCCAGCGGGGAGTATGACTAGGAGGCAGGAGAGAGCTGGTCCTAATGATATGATTGAGGCCCTAGACTCAGCCTTACATGAGACCAGAATCTTCCCTGAATGCTTTATTCAAAAGTGTCAAAAAATTTCTTGATTTTGCTTAATCTAGTTTGAGCAGAGTTTTCAGCTTCTCATTTGGTACTGAATAAATAGACTCAGTTAATGGTCACTACTAATATACTCATATTAAGGGACTTTGAATTTCCCATACCAGCATGCCTCTTTGTATAGTCTCTAGGATTGATGGTTGAGAGTATGTGTCAAAAACAAAACAACAAAACGAAACAAAAACCAACTAAATAAGTGACTCAGGACAGTCCCATTAGGGTGTAAGACTTTCATTATTTTCTTTTGTTCTAAATATTTAGGAGTCACAATCATGAAAAATAGGCCAGATGGACAAACATGTTTTTTTAGAGCTCATCTCAAGGCCTTGAAAAAATACCAAAAAGGGAAGATCTCCCCAGTTCCACTTAGGCTGTGTCCATATGTGGAGTAGAACGATGCCCAAATACTTTCCAAATAAGAATTTTGTTTCTGCTCATCATCTGTTGCTTTTCTTCCTGATGAAGGGATGCAGTGAGGGCAACATTTCAGTGTCACCAGATGGTGTCCTCATGTAGATGGACAGCTCAGGTCTGCTGGAAGGCTGGTAGAGGAAACATTTTTGCCATTGGCCTTTTGATAGAGCAAAATATGAAATTAATTCAAGCATTTGTCCCTTATACTCATTTTGCTTGAATGGACTTTCAATAAAGGGCACATATACAATAGATCTGTTAGAATAAAGGACCAAGTGTCATTCAATGAAGGACAATTCTATATATTAGTTACAAATATTTTTAATAATAGCTACATTTCTGGGACTTTATCACAGATATAGAAGTTAAGTGCACCATTCTGAGCGCCTAACTTACATCATTTATTTAATTCTCCTTAACAACTGTACGAAGGCAGTGAGATAGAATTTTTGGCATATAAATAGAAAACTGAACTTTTATGTCCTTGTAGAAATGTGGATCAGGCATCTTGTAGACAACTAGGGAACCAAACAAAGGAGCCTGAGGGACACAGAGGAACAGAACGTGTGAGAGCACTAAATAACCCATGAGTGACTTCGTAACTTTGCAGTTGCCTGTACGTTTTCTGAAATGTAGTAAAGTAGGAACAAGACCTTAGTAGAAAGAGACCATTAACTTCATAAAACTTAACATCTGAGAGGACCATGACCCTCTGGCCCAATTACTTAATCGACCACCCAGTTGCCAGAGACCTTGATATAAGCGGAAACCTACAAGTCAGACCAGACCCCCTAACAGGGAAACAAGATTTTGCTCAATATTTCCCAATCCCAAGGGAAGTCCAGTCCCTTCGCATCATACATATTCCACCTAATTATGTAACCTAATAAAAAATAAAAATCTGTACCTTCCTCTTGAGCTAGGCTGCATTCTGCTCTACAAGTGTTCTTGTGCACCTTTCACTTTCTAATAAAGCTCTTCCTCTCTTTCCTAAAGCCTGATGTGTCCTTAAATTCTTCTCTGTGACATGTTTAAGAGCCTGGAAAGCTGGAGTAGAGGTCTCTGCTTCTGGAGAGCACTCCTGGAACCCCCTTATGGTGTCAGGGGCTCCTATTATTATTTTCATTTCTCCATAAGGAAACTGAATACAGAGGGGTTTAGTGAGCCATTCATGGAAATCAGTAAAGTGCATATGTAGTATAGTTGGGCCAGAATTTTGCTCCGGGCAGTCCAATTCAGGACCTGGGCTGAACAGAGACAAGGATCAATGTTTTAGAGTCTATTGTCAAAGGGTCAAGTCCCTGGCCTTCCACCTACTAGCTGATGGCCATAGCAGATCTTTATTTCCTTCTTTAAGTTTCTTCTGCATCTATACAATGGTTTGTGGTAAAGTCTACAAGACATAAATGGTGGCTAGCAAGAAGCAATGTGAGATTACTATGTCTGCAACTCTGTTCAGCTGTTTGTTAATCTCATTTAAGTAATCATCTAATAATAATCTAAAAATCTGGTAACAAATAATCTAATATTAGATAAATGCTAGATTAGCTAATGTAAACTTTTTAATTTGTGCTTATTTATCTTTTTGTTTTTCCAATGTCATTTGTGAAGGACATCATCTATCTTCCATCATTTTGTTCTGATGAAATTGCTGATTTTGTACCTCCATGAGAATGACAAAACTTTAAAAATTAAGGGGAACATCTGAGGTTCAAACTGGACAAAAGACACACTGATAGGATGTGAAACAATAGCATGGAGCAGAGTAAGTGTCTGTCAATTTTCCTTACCCAGTATGCAAATCCACAATAAAGCTCATCAAATACAAAAGTAGGATTTAGCTGGTGGCCCAGCGCCCCTTCACTGTGTGCTTTTGAAATGAGTTCTTTTTGTTAAGCAAATAAATAACAAATTCCCTATCTGAGTGTCCTCAGAACCATAAGAAAGAGTGACATTGTCATTCAGGGCTGGTGACTGGGGGAAAAGACAGGGCACTGAAATCAACTAGGAGGGATTGTGTGAAGGGATGGTCCTGTTTTAGAAATCAGGGACATCATCACTGGCTTGAAAGCACTGTCGATGGCAATTGTGCCATGGAAAGACACAATAATACGCAACATACGTGTGTTTAATTAGGTTCAAACACTGTGTGTGTGTTTGTGCTCGCGCACGCCTGCAAGTATATACACGTATTTAAGCAAATAAACTACGCTCAGTGAAGGGGTAACTCATGTATTTTCCAGATTAATTCTGTTCCTGCAAACTTCAGTTGTGGGCTATGGGTGGTGCAGGTAGTGCCATTCTGAGCTTTGCTTCTACAGCTAATCTAGCATTCAGTGTGTACTGTGCATCCAGGGGAAGCTATGAAGAAGCTGCAGGAGTAAACCAAACCAACCCAAGGTCCAGGTCACACTGGCCCTGTAAGAGGTTTGTATTAAATACAGACTCTACTCAAGCTAATTCCATTACTTATGCATGTCACAGCATGCTCCTCATGGTCAGCATTCATTGTGACAAAACAAAACACAATGTGGTATGATTTTATTACATCCGGTGACACATGAATGACTAGGAAAAAACCCAAAGAGCTCTTTTTTCTTTAAAGGCTTCCCAGTTCCTAGAATTAATATAAATTTATTGCAGCTGATGGGTGTGGCTACTAGGTTTTCCAGTTCCTATAATTCAAAACATCTACAGCGAAATGTATTTGTTAGCAGAGGTAGACTTCACTGAGAGCCAAGGGCAGACAGATCACGTCAAAAACTGTATTTTAGTAAAAGGTCTACATGTAGCTTGTTCTTCTCCCATGTGGCCTGAACTCACAAGCAAACACCTTGTGAAAAGAGTAAGGTGACTTCACAAACTCTAATCACTGTAGAAAAGGCACCCCGTTCTCTTGGATTTCTGTTTCAGGAATGACACAGTGCTGTTAGTAAGTGGTGGTCCCTGGGGACTGTCCAGAGCCGTGAGTTTCACCTCCAGCAAGCTGGCATAGCTTCCATCGGGGATTGGAGAGGTGTCTTGGGAGAACGCAAAGTTTTGAAAGGGTGGGCCTCTTGTCTGGAGTTTTACTGTCTTGCCAGAATGTTATTCCATTTAATCTTAAAAATAATACTTTGATCCCAGGCCATATCGTCTTTCTAGCTAAATGTTACCCTTGACAAGCTTCACAGAAATTATCATACACAGTCACATACTGTTTGCAGCTGATTCCATTTTTAGCAATGTCAAAGGGAAGGAAGAATCTCAGAAGGGTGAGCGCATTTGATATGCCTGATCCTGCTCTCTGAAGGTCAACTCCGCACATGCCTTCCTGGCAGGCCAGCACTCCTCGGACTCTTCAAACAGCCTTCTCCAAGGCCTGATGAGGCTTCCCCTCCCCACCCTGAACCCTCTTCCTTCTAGATAGGAAGAAGGAAATCTAGATGGTTGACTTCAAGGCTGACTTTGATCTTCATGATCCCCCTTTCTATTGAGGAAGGGGAGGAAAGGTGACAATTCTTGCTGCCACCTCTGTGTGTGTCTTTGTGGATCTGTATGAGTGTGTGTTCCCAGGCACAGCCTGTTTGGAATTATATTTGTGTGAAACCACAGGACAGGGTGATTTTCAGGCTTGGGAAAGAATTAGAGGGTCTGAGCATCAGTGTCACAGCTTCTGTTGGAAACTTTTTATGGTAACTGTATGCTCGGTTCATTTTTTTCCCCTTCTTCATTTTTACGTTTATTATGAGATATTACATACATGTAAAAGAATGAGTATGATTTATATGAATGAGCATATATATTTCTACTTACATTCTTATTGGTGTCTATACGTGTGCATATATTTGTGACATATAACACAAAGAAAAAGTGAACACCCATATACACGGCATACAGCTTCAGAAATGAAAGATAAAAATAGGCTGCCAATAACACTGTTGCATCCCAGTTGAATTCCTCTCCTTTACTCCTATTTTTTGTAAATCCTTTCCATTTTGTTGTATTTTGTTACATACATGAGAATCCCTAAACAAGCATTGGTACATTTCCAAGTGTTTTAAAAATTTACATAAACAGAATATTTCATTGTAATTTGCCTTTTCTTTCAATATGATTTCAGATCCACCTATGCTAATACATGGGTTGTAGTTCATTTATTTTCACCACAGTATAATATTTCATGTTATGACTATATTCCCAATTTATTCTACTGTTTATGGACATTATGTTCTTCCTGGTTATTTCCTAATATGAACCTTGCTTCTGTGAACGTGTTCCTCTCTGATTCCTCCTCTTGTACACATGCAAACATTTTTCAAGGACACAAAATATGTAGGTAAGAACAGGGTCTTGGGGTAGATCCACCATTAATTTTACTGCCTAATACCAAGTTGCTTTCCAAAATGATTATAGAGGTATACAATTGCCCCAGCAATATAATAAAGATCAGCCTATCCTACACTCTTGCCAGTGTTTGGTGTTTGTCAGACTAGAATGTGTATCCACCTGATGTGTATGAAAGAGTACATCTTTGGGATTATAACTGTGCTCCTCTGAATATTAATAAGCCTGAACACCTTTCATATGTTTGTCATTTTTTATTTCCTCTTTTGGATTCATATAGTCTTTCAGCTATTTTCCCTCTGGTATTGCTTTTGTCTTTTGTGTGTGTGTGTGTGTGTGTGTGTGTGTGTATTTTACTATATCCCAGATACTAATATTTTGTTGTTTTCCCACATGATACTTTTTTTTTTTTCTTTATGATGTCCTTTGATAAGCAAATGATTTTCACTTTAATGTAGTCAAAATTACCAGTTTTTTCTGTTATGGCTATATTTTCCATGATGTTTAAGAAAGCATTCCTATCATTAAGATATTTAATCATTAAGATATTTAAGATAGTCTCTTATTTCGCTACTAAAATTTTCAATTTTCATTTTCACACTTGATTCTTTACTATATCAATAACTGGTTCTATGTATGGTATGAGAAGCAAAATAGTATTATTATTTTCCCAAATGGATGATCAAGAATGTATGAATCTGCTTAGGCCACCATTACAAAATTTCACAGACTGGGTGGATTAAAGAACAGAAATTTCTTTTCTTACAGATCTGGAGACAGGAAGCCCAGCCCAAATCAAGGTGCCATCAGAGTTGGTTCCTAGTGAGGCTTCCCATCCTGGCTGGCAGACATCTACCTTCTGGCTATCATCTCACAGGGCCTCTTCTCTGGGAGGAAAGGTCCTTCATATTTCTTCCTCTTCTTATAAAGATGCCAGTCCTTTCAGATCAAGGGTCCACTTATGATCTTATTAACTTTTATCTCCTCCTTATAGGTCCTGTCTCTAAATACAGTTACATGAAGGGTTAGGGCTTCAACTTAGAATTTTCACAAAGTGCCTTACCACGTTACCACTGCATAGTCTATAACCTCCCCTACCCCTGCCATCAATCAGGTGTCCATATAGACGGGGTTCTGTATGATAAGCCATTCTATGGAATATACGATGTATGATATCATATGGAATATATGCTCTTCCATGAGTCTATTTGCAATCCTCGCAATAAGATCTTGTTCTTAAGTATTAAAGCTTTGCAATAAGTCATGATTTCTCTTAGTCTCTTTGCCTTGATATTCTTTCTTAAGAGTATAGTGACTATTCTTAACCTTCTGTTCTAATACATAAATTTCAGAATCAACTTGCCAACTCTCAATAACAACCTTATAAGAATTTATGCTAGAATTTATTGAATCTATAAATCAATTTGGAGAGAATAGATATATTTACAATACTGAGCATTTGGATCCTTGAACATGCTGCCATCCTTCCATTGTCCGCCTTCTCTCCTTTTCCCCTTACTTCCCCTCCCTCTCTCTCTCTCTCCCCCCACCCCACCTCCCTTCATTACCTATTTCCTTTGGAGGCAAATAGTCTAATATGTTTGATGTGAATTCTTTGTTTTGCATGTGTTATTGAAAAATATGCTTTTGTGTGTGTGTTTTGAGTTTCATAAGCAATGTTAAATGCACTTCTTTCTCCTTTTTATTCTTTTCTTATCAGCCCTGACTATCAGATGTATGTAAATGCTTGTCTGCATATCTACAAAGTTGTTGCTACCTACTGTATGCAGCTAAAAGTGTGATGCTACCTTATTTTACCTGTTCTTTGGTGATGGCTACCCACTTATGATTAGAGGGATATTCTAACTTTCTGTTTCTTCCCAAGCTTGGTAGTTAATATTTTTTTTTCCAGAAATGATCAATTTTATCTAAATTTTCAAATTTATTAGCATGAAGTATTAACACTAATCTGTTCTATATCTGCAGTTATAGCCCTCTTTCATTTCTAGTATTTCTTTGTATGTTCTTCCTTGATTATTTTCTTGGCTGATTTCCCCATAGATTTGGTTGTTTTATTAACCTTTTCTCAAGAACAATCTTTTGGATTTGTTGATTCTCTGTGTCTCTGTTTTCCATTTCATCTGTTATTCTCACCATACTATTACAGATTTTATAATGACTTAAACATATCTAACACTTATTGAGTGATTCACATGGGCCAACAATTTTTGCATACCTTATATGTTATCTTATTTTGTCCTCATGAAAATGATATAACTACCAATATATCTACTTGACAAATTAGAAAAATTTGTGAAATTCATACAGACACTAAACCACAAAGCTGGGATTCAAATCCAAGCCATATATTCTGTGCCATTTCTCTATTTTCTCCAAAACAGAACTTGAAGAATAAAAACAATATTTTAACTCCAGGGAATAAATTAGTGATGTTAGGATTTCAGGTATGATATGAAACCTTTGAAAATTTTTGTAGAATTTGGAACTGAAGCTACAGTCAGTTCAGGGCTGCTCCCTTCAGCAGGATTTCTATGCTAAGGATGGCAGATTAAGAGAACCTAATTATAATATGAGTCCTATATAATCTTTTTATTTCCAGAGATGTCTGAGCCAAAAAATAATTGTTAAACATATCATGAAATGCTTCCTGCAAATTATGTAATTGTCATTTTATGAATTTTAACTTTTTAAATTTCAGTTTTGAATTAGCTTATTTGCAACCAGTTTTCAAAGGATTTTCAAATACTGCTTCTAGTTCTCACACTTCTTACAACTTCAACAGATGGTTAGATAGACAGGATATTTATTATTCCCATCCTACAGATGCAAATATGAAAACTTAAATAACTTGCTCAAGGTCACATACATAGTAAGAAGCAGAATGGTTCTAGGCTGCAGATTTCCTCACTCCCAGCTTGTTCCTTGTTTTTTATTCATGTTCCCATGTGTACTTATTTTAGACCTTCTCTATGTAAGGTCCATATTGGATACTGTCATATGATAGACAGTGTAAGTCATAGATGTGAGATTCATAAAAACAATCATAATAAACATTATGAGAGAGACTCAGGTAGAGGGTTATGAGAAATTCAAAGGGAGGGGTAAAATTTACTTTTGAATAGGAAGAAGAGGAGAATTCTATTATTTTTCTATGACATACCTAATCAATTTTAAAAATTCATCAGTATAAAAGATTCAGAGGAATTTTGGGGAAATTTGAAACATAACATTATATGTAATTGACCTGAAAAATCAAAGAAATTCTGGACAGAAATTAGTAAAGTGGGTAGCTCAGTAATCCATAATTTGGGGACTTTTCCAGATTTCTATAGGCCTGTGGTAAGATTACCACTCTGACCACTAGACATGGCCCATTTCTCCTTTTATAACAAAGAGGAAGGATATAAATGATCAAAATCCTTCATCTTGTTCTGTCATTTATGTTCTTTCTTTGGCATACTCTTTCATATCATTAGTCCCTCCTCTGAATATCTATCCCTTTATTTTAACATCTACCTAACCTGATTCTCCCCTAAAAGGAGGACACTGGAAACTTTAGTTCATTGCCCATACCCTTTTCCCTTTATATCAATCCTCTGTTCTCATTTGTATCCTCTCTAACCAGACTAAATCCCATTGTCCATCACTCCCTTGTATATACTCTAAATATCCTTACCCCTTCTCTCTCCATTAGATTCACTCAGCACAACCACAACTGTGTCTGAATCCAACTCTCTACCTCCTTTCTTCTTGAAGTTGAGCAGTGTGAGGACGGGGGGGAAGAATCTATCACCGTGCTAGATGCACTAACTTCAAATTTACAACCACAAAGCTCAAATGGACCTTCAGCACTGCCCTGTCAATTTTCTCTGTTTCTCTGGTCAATTTACTTTCCTACTCTTTGAGAAAATTATTTTACACCTCTGTCTTTTCAAACCTGTTCTCCTCTTCTCACTCATGGTTGATAATCTCACTTCCTATCTCACTGAAAAATAAGAACAATCAGAAGAGAAAATGTATCTTCCAACACCAAATTTTCAATTTAAGCGTACCTGTACCCCTGTCATCTGCCTGTGCTCTTGATAAGTGGTATAAACTTTCCTGATTCTTATCAAATGCTATGGACTGGGTCTTACCTCCTAGAAAGTTATCAACTTTTCCCCTTCTCTCCTACGTCATCAGTTTCCCCATCTCTTTCCATCAACAAGCAGACATGGTGGAATAACTCTTGTTGGGGGAGAATTCTTCATTCACTTCTCCAGGGGAGGAGAAGTAAATGTTCTGACTGGTGAATGGAGAAGCTGAGCTTAGTTCTATCTTCCTTTCACTTTCTATTCTTTTTCCTTAAAATTATCAATTTTACAAGGGCAGACTCTTAAAAGAGAAGGTCTGCAATTGATTAGCACTGCCAGGGACTGGGCAGATAAGTCTGACTACTTACTTCTCTATAAAACATTATCAAGTGCATTTTAGATTATAAAAATAAGTTCACCTACCAAAGTTTTATAAATAATGAAAGTAATATTTTGATCTTGGACTGGTTGTTTTCCTATCTCTAATTACATTCAAAAGTTGGGCATATATAAAAAGGTGGTTTTTGTTGGATTTTGTCAAATCCCAACATCTCTTCTACTAGGAAAAACCAAAACCAAACCAAAACAAAACAAACAAAACCTTCTCAAGTTCTCCTCTTTCTCCTTCTCTCACTCTAATATTAAAAATGCCATCTATTAAAGCCAAAGAACTCACTCACTGTCAAATTGTTCTTTCCTTTCCTGTTAAACTGACCTAAATTTGGGCTGAGGATGCCTCCTTACTTTGTCCCTGCCTAATAAACTGCAATCCAACAGAGTATGCAAACTAACTGTAAAGTCAGTTTAGGAGTATACTTTTGTAACACATAGCTGAGCCTCAGCCCATGATAGCAGCCAAGCTCCAGTCAATCACAGGCGGCCAACTCATCAGAACACCTTCAAGTAAGACAAACATTGAACTAACCAATCAATCTGTTTCTGTTTCTCACTTCCATTTTCCATCCATAAATCCTGCCTGCCCGCATAACAAAGTGGAGCTCTCTGAACCTCTTTGGGTTCTGAGGGCTGCCCGATTTGAGAAATGTTCTTTGCTCAATTAAATTCTGCTAAACTTAATTTGTTTAAAGTTTTTAGTTTAATCTACCTCTTTAGACTTTCAGTCCCATCACACCACTGAAACTATCCTGTCAAGATCCACTAGCAACTTTCATCTTGCCAAATCTTAGGGTCAATTCTCAGCACTTGAATCACTCAATCTCCCAACCTCAATTGCCACAGTTAATTACTCCATCTTTCTTAAGATAAAATGCTTCAGTCCACCCTACCGTCCTTGATTTCCTGAACACCAGACTTTTCTTCTGAGACACTACTAAAGTAGGTTTTCATCCTGCGTCACTGGGGAGCTCACTGGTCAGTTCCTCTGCATTCTTCCTCATTTTCCTTCCCACTCTATCACCTAATAAATTTCATACTGTCCTTGTTATTCACCCTCCTGCCCTCCATTCTTCCCACCATCAGCACGGAGCTAGCACAGGTACTCCCAGACATTGGTAATGGCTTTCCACCCTCCCTTCCTTTAGTTCATCCTTCCTTCCCTCCCTCCTTTCTCTCACTCTCTTTCTTTTTCCTTTCCTCCCCCCCGCCTTTCTTTTCTTTCTTACATTCCTCTTCATTCTCAATGTTGTCCCAACAGACTCCCCTTATCTGGCTCTCCTTGGATGATGCCACCTTATAAGTAGTTCCTTTCCACACCTGTGTACTTCTTGGTGGAGAGGAAATCAGCAGCTTGCTTTCACTTCATTGTGCAATGTTCATTCACATGTAAAATATCCTCCTATTTTGAAGCTGCTCCTTCTGGCTTCCCACTTCTGTTATTATCTGTCATCCTCCAGGTATTCACCTTCCTTCACATGTACCAAACTCAGTCTTTGACTGATCTTGCTTGTTTTTCAGTGCACCCCCTCCTAAGGGCCTTTGCTTGGAGTATCCCCTTTTCCTGAGTCACTCTCCCCCCAGTTTTCCACAGGACTCTCATTGTACTACCATCCCCTCAGTGGACTTCCCCTGACCATTCTATTTTAAGCTTAAAACCTCTCAGTTTAGCACTCCTTATCTCTTCCCATGCTTTCTTTTTTCCAAAGTTCCTTTTCCATCTGATTTAATGTATGTTTTATTTTTGGTTGTGTGATTTCTCCACTGTAATATAAATATGCTGCATGATAACTGTAATTTTTCTCTGTTTTCATCCTTTAAAACATGTCTAAATCATGGTTGCCCTCCTTTGTTGGTTGAACAAACAAATGGATGAATGAATGATTGACTCCTCCTGGGTGCATTCAGTATCTGCTTGCTGGCCATTTCCTCCTTGACTGGGTCTCCTGAGCCCAGTGGCTCTCAGATTTAGCATCAGTCTGCCCATATGCTCCATTTTATAGGCCATGGCCTCATCTATCCCAGTTCTCTCTGCCTTTCGATCCTCACCTCTTTCCAAATGCATACATAGTTTTTTGAAGAGCATCTCAACAACATCTATGACAAAATCTAAACATTTTTTGATACTAAAATTCTATTTTAGAAATATATCCAATAGAAAGAATATGAAAAATATATACATATATTTATGTGTGTATATGTACATATATGTGTGCAAAGATGTCCATCTAAATTTTAATTGTAATAGTGAAAAAATTGAAATATATGTAAATATGCATTAGTTGGAAGAAATGTAAGTTACATAAGCCACCAAAAAGAAATGATTAGATATGTATGTATTAAATAGGAAATGTTTATTATTTTAAGAAAGGTAAACTCTCAGGTTATAAAATAGTAGGTATACTATGATACCATTTTCATTGTCTATCAAATAATATATGAGAAATAGCATGTACATATAAATTAGTTTACAAAGATGTAGGGTCTCCAAATTGTTTTCTTTTCTTTCTCCTCTTTTGGACTTGGCTTGGTGGAAGGAAGGAAATAGACATTTTGGATAAGACTGTCTAAGTTTAGAAATAACACAAATCAGAAAATAAAAGATTGAAAGGGTTGATTATATAACTGTTCTTTGTTCATATAGATGGAAGTTTCATATATATGAATAAATATGTGAAATTGGAGAATATTTTCAGTAAATATGACATACTTATATAAATATGTCATTCAAATTGATAAGAAAATCACTAAGCCTCAAGCAACTAACAGATATGAATAGCACATTTTTAAGAAGAACTGTAGCTGGCAAAAATGAAGAAAGAATATTTAAGCTCACTAGAAGTCAAATATCAGCTACAGTTGCAAAGGTGTAATACCTCTATTGAATTAGCAAGTTAGTAGAATGTATATGTATGTGTATATATATGTGTATACACGTGTGAGATACACACACATGCAGACATGCCCTCAGCCTTGAGAGGTCAGAAAAGCTCCAGGAGGAAGGAATAAAACTCTTTCTATGTGATCAGCTGCTCTGTTCTGAGAGTCTAGCTCAGTCACTGAAACTGAGTAAGTGTTTAATAAATATCTGTTGCTTGAAAACTTGCCAATGAAGTCATGGTGAAGCTGATACACATTTTAAAAGAACCTGCTCTATCATGTCTTTGCAATTCATAAAGTTATTTCAGAATTATTAGTTATTATTTTTATTAATTATTTTATCTATTATTAATTATTTTATTTATTATTTTATTAATTATTTTATCTTTTTAACTTTACTAGTTTAACTAGTAACTATATAAATTGACCTAGTCTTTCTTTTAAAAAGTTTAATTAGTCTGATTCTGGTTTATTTTTTATATATTTTTCTGTCCTTTATTTAGCATTGTAATGTACTTATTTACATCATGTTTTAGTGCAACTTACAAGACAAATATCATGCCAGAGAAAATTGCTTTGTAAATGTAAAAATGTAAATCAAATAAAAATTCCATTGCAAGTCACTGGTGAGGCCATCTCTAACATAGATTACAGGACAAAATATCACCAAAACAATCACTGCCTTATTATACAGACTATAAAATACACTTTTACAAAACTGCAAAAGGTCAAGGTCTTTCTTTTTCTCATTTTCCAATCAGGTTGGGTAAATAATAGGACATTACAATGAAAAACTATGAAGATTACATTCCTTACTTGGGGGTGAATACTATGGAATATTTACAACACATTAAAAACACTAGTTGATTGTTTTAGCTTTGATATTTGAGTGATTTTGATTGGAAATATGCATGGACATATTGCAGTTCAATTGAAAATTGAAAGATAGGGCAGATCTTGGAAAGCTAACAGGTAAACACACGTAAGAGCTATGGCCTCAGGAACATGCTGCTGTAACAACCCAACCAACAGTTTAGATTCAGGCCTTTGGGTAAACAAGCGTTCATCTTTGGAACCCTAAGAGAAAGCAATCTGGAGATTTACTCACAAAGCACAGCTTCCTGAACATTTTTGCCATGAAAATTTTTCCATGACCTCTTATCCTGCAACAATAAGGAAATATGCTTCTTAATTTTCAAAAGCTTTCAAGAATACTGGCCTCTGTTTTTTGAATATGGAATAAGGGAGAAAAACTAGGATTTTAGAAAATTTTAGTTCAAACCCTAGCTTCATCTTATGTAAAATCACATCAGTTATTAAATTATTCTAAGCCTTTGATTACTTACACATGTAATAAAACTAATCAGTCCTACCTGCCTTCTATAGTTATTAGAAAATTATATGGCAGTATGAGAGAGAGATTCAAGATGGCAAATTAGAGGATACTGCTTTCCCAGCAAGGTGGGTGAAAGAGGGATTTCACTAAAATTCAATATTGTAAAGTCAGATGTTTTAGAGATTCAGAATTTTGTGTATATTAAACAAAGTAGAAAGACTACTTTGGAACTAAGCTGGATGTAGTAGCATCAGCAGAAGTGGTAGGTGTGCTGGTTCAGCACAGAGGGAGGGAGGACACAGAGGGGAAAAAAAAAGAAACACAATGGACAGATTTAATATAGAAAAACCTGAGATAAGAAAAGCAGCTTGAACCTAGCTGATCCAGAGGCTGCATTGTGAACTGGTGCTTGAAGAGTGTTCTGTTTCTCAACTTGTGGCAGACAACTAAGGTGGCAGCCATCTCGAGGCAGAGCTATCTTGAGGCAACCACACTGCGGATGCTGCTGCATAGTCCCGAGATCATAGCAAACACTGCCGTTGCTTGTTCCAGCAAGTGCCTACTGTGTATCCTAGGGTGTACCGTGTATCCTAGGGTGTAGCCTAGGGTATACCTAACAATGTGAGTGAAACAGGCACAGAGATTTACCTGGGGGAGTTTCAAGTCAGAAGAGCAAAAGGGAGCCCAACTCACTTATCCTTTGATCCCGGTGGCTCATGGGACCAGCTGAAGTGGGTTGTTAATTTGAATAGGTGGGTGTGAATATACTAAGGGACTAAGCTTGGGAAGGCTGTGCTCATGGGCAGCAGAGTATGGGGAAAATTTGCTCCTCTGCCCTAGGAGTAGAATTCTTGGGAGGCTCCTGAAATATAAACTTCCAACATAGATAAGCAGCTGCCACACCCTAGGGGGGTGCTGTGTTGATATAATCTCTCGAGAGCAGGCACCACCCAACAGAACCGTTGAGACTGATTAGACCCATGTCCAACCTGCCTGATCTCCCCTCATAGAACTCTGCAGTAGCTCCACCCTGGGCATGCATTGATCTGGTCTGTGCAGGCAAAACTCTGACTGACTACTTTTCATCCCATCCTACCTCATACTGGGGAGAAGGGAAGCTGAGGCTTATTTTAATGAACTTCAGTCTTAGGTCACTTCAATTGGCAGCTTGATGAGCAGCACAAAAAGAGGAATGGGTTAACAACCTCCAGACCTTGCTGTGGGTCTCAGGAGATAGCTGAAGAAAGAAAGACAGTCAGGCATAGACAGTGACCATCTATTCTCAATGACTATTTTGACCACCTCAGTAGAAGTGATTCCTTCATTTTTCTTTAAGAATCTTTTTCTTCTCCTCTTTCCTCCTCCTCCTCCTCCTCCTCCTCCTCCTCCTCCTCCTCCCCCTCCTCCTCCCCCTCTTCCCCTCCTCCTCCTCCCCTTTCTTCTTCTTCTTCTTCTTCTTCTTCTTCTTCTTCTTCTTCTTCTTCTTCTTCTTCTTCTTCTTCTTCTTCTTCTTCTTCTTCTTCTTCTTGTGGGTGGGTTCTTGCTGTATTGATTTGTTCATGGACATATATACATATACACATTTGTTTCTTAGTTTCTCATTTTTAGCAATTTTTAGTGCAGTTATTGTTCCTTGCCTTGTCTTTTGAGGATTAGGGTTTGAAATATATATATTTTCTCTCTTTCCTTCTCATGCTGACAGTCCAATTAAATTATTCTCTCTTTTTGTTTCCCTTTACTTTGTTTCTACTATTTTTTTCTCCTTCCTTAGAACCATCACTGGTGGCATCTCTTCTACATCCTCTTTGTTCACTTTTTGAAATTGTAAACTATTTTCTACCTTCATAATTCACTGTATTCTTAACTATCTTTAGAACTATTTGGTTTATGTAACTCCTTTCCCACCACTAATGTTGTTGCAATTATTACTTCTGTGAATGACATAGATGACGTCTATTATTTGCTTTAATGCCTGATAAAGTTTATGATTACTTATTGCTTTTGATATTGGCAGTTGCTAACCCCACTATTTGTGGATTTTGTGGCAATTAATGCAACATATGCCATAGTAGGAACCAAGTATTTATTTTAATGATGTCTGTGGCTTACACTGGTTCTTGCTATTGTTTCACCCTGTTCTGGAAGGTACTGAAAACCTACAGGGATACTAAAGTTCACAGGGTAGAGATTGCTGCTGCACAAAACTCAAAACAAAAGACAACACACTTTGCTCCACACACAAATCAATGACCTCCAATCTTCTGCTATACTTTAATACAAAGAATAGAAGATACAAAAGGCCAAACTAATGGCCAGGCCCCAAACTAATGGCTAGGGGTGGGCCCTCAGATCCAACCTATGGACATTCAGTTCTACAGCAAAAACAGAGAGAATTGACACAAAGTCTGGACATACCACACCTATGAGGGGGTATCAAATTAGATTAATCTAGAACACTCTGAAAAGTGAAGACTGTGCCCTAAAAAGGCTCACACATAATAGGAAGGGAATTCCCTCCCAACAGATATATAAAACCCAACATAGGAAGATAAGAATTATGAAAAAAACAAGGTAGCATGAACCTCCTAAAGTTCATCATTTGCCAGCAATTGACCCCAAAGATATTAAAGTGGAAGACATATCAGATAAAGAATTCAAAAGAATCATAAAAATAATCAATGAATTCCAAGAGAACATAGAAAAACAAATGAATAAGAAAGTCAGTACAGGATGTGAATGAGAAATTGAATAAGAAGGTAAAAATATTTTAAAAGAACCAAAAATATTGAAATACAAAATAAATAAAATTTTAAAAATCAGTTGAATGTCTCTCTAATAGAGTGGACCATGCTGAAGACAGAATATCAGAGTTGGAAGACAAAGTGTTCAACCTTGAACATTCAGACAACATTAAAGAAAAGAAAAGAAGTAACCATGAATATACAAAAGCTCTGGGACAAGATTACGAGACCAAATTTAAGAATCAATGGAATTCAGGAGGGTTGTGAGATGCAGGCTAATGAAATGGATAAATGCTTCAGGGAAAAAAATATCAGAAAAATTTCCAAACTTTCAGAATGAGATGAACAACCAGATACAGGAGGTATTCAGAACTACAAATAGACAAGATCAAAAAAGAACCTCTCCATGACACATCATAATTAAAATGCCTAACATACAGAACAAGGATAGAATTTTAAAAGTCTCAAGAGAAAACTGTCAGGTCATATTTAGAGGCAAGCCAATCAGAATCACTTCTGATTTCTTAACACAAACTCTATAAGCCAGGAGGGCTTGAAATGATGGGTTCCAAGTCCTGAAAGAAATAACTGTCAACCAACACTGCTAAATGTAGCAAAGCTATCCTTCAAACTTGAAGTAGAAATAAAAACCTTCCAAGACAAGCAGAAACTAAAAGAATTCATGACTACTAAATAGGCAATACAGAACTGATTTCAAAAAATACTCCACACGGAAGTGGAGGAGTATATTAAAAAAAATACCCAGAGCTCACAAATGAACAAATCTCATTTGAAGAGTAGCCAAGCATATGAGAAACAAAACCAAATTAAACACGATAAATAAGTTAAAAGGTCAGAAATTAATAAATACCTGTCTATACTAACATTGAATGTAAGTGGTCTCAATTCTCCTGTTAAAAGACAAAAGCTGGCAGAATGGATCAAAAGATGAGACCCAACTACATATTGTTTCCAAAAGATGTACCTTACAGGCAAAGACAGACACAGGCTGACAGCAAAAAGATGGAAACTGATATACATGCAAATCAGCTTGAAAACATGCAGGAAGTTACTCTCATATCTGACAAAGAAGACTTCAAACCAAAATTAATCATAAGAAATGAAAAAGGTCACTTCACACTGATAAAGGGAAGAATCCAACAAAAAGATACAGAACAACAGTAAATTTTTATGCCCCAAATGTGATTGCAACTAATTACTTAAAAGAGACATTACTAGAGAGACCCCAGTATAATAATACTGGGTGATTTCAACAAACCTCTCTGACCACTAGATAGGTCATTCAGACATAAACTCAGTAAGACCCTTTGAAGGAGAAAAATATTATAAATCAAATGGACTTAACAGACATATATAGAACATTTCATTAATAATTTAGACTTAATGGACATATATAGAATATTTCATCCAACAACAGGTGAATGCACATTCTTCTCAGAAGCCCATGAAACCTTCTCTAAAATAGACCACATTTTTAGGCCACAAAGAAACTCTTAGTGAATACAAAATTTTTTTTATATGATTCTTTACATCTTATCAGATCAAAATGGAATGAAATTAGAAAATCAACATGACAAAACCCTATTTAAGCACATGGGGATTGAACGATAATCCTTTGATGAATGGGCAGTAGAAGAAATCAAAAGGAAAAAAAAATTTTTAAATCTTAGACTGAAATGAATAGTGATGCAACAAACCAGAATCTCTGGGACACTATGAAGGTATGTTTACAGCTGTGAGTGCTTACATAAGAAAATCCGAAAGATCCCAAATAAACAACCTAATGATGCATCTCAAGGAACTTGAGAGGAAGAACAAACCAATTCTAAAACAAGTAGAAGGAAAGAGATAATTAATAAGAGAGTCAAAATTAAGAAAATTGAAAATAAAAACAAAGTACACATGAAACAAAGAGTTAGTTCTTTGAAAAGATAAACAATATTGATAAGCCCTTAGCCAAAATAACCAAAATAAAAGAGAAAACCCAAATTAATGAAATTAGAGATGAAAAAGGACAAATCAACACAGACATCACAGAAATCCAGTGAGTCACTAGGGACTATTTTTAAAATTTGTACTCCAATAAACTGGAAAAATTAGAAGAAACATATACATTTCTAGAGAGATATGATGTGTCGTCTGAATAAGAGGACATAGAAAACCTAAACAAAATAATAACTAGCAATGGGATAGAAGTAGTAATAAAAAGCCTTCCAAAAAATGAAAAGCCCAGTACTAGGTAGATTCTTAGCTGAATTCTACCAAACCTTTAAAGAAGAACTAATGCCAATACTCCTCCAAATTATTCCACGAAATAAAAAAAGATAGAACACTTTCAAATTCATTCTGTAAAACCAGTATCATATCAAAACCTCAGACCAAATCCAGGTAAAGACACATTAAGGAAAGAAAACTACAGATCAATATCCCTGAAGAACTTAGATGCAAAAATACTTAATAAAATATTAGCATATTGTCACCATTAAAGGATTCTATACAACAATGTTGGTTTTATTCCAGAGATGCAAGGATGGTTTAATATATGCAAATCAATAAATGTAATTTATCACATAAATAGTATTAAGGACAAAAATCAATTAGTTATGTCAATAGCTGCAAAGAAGGTCTTTGATAAAATTCAGCACTGATTCATGATAAAAATGCTAAAGAAACTGGAAACATTCAGAGACACTATAAGTTCACTGGTAGAGATTCTACTGCCTCAGATCCATACTGTTAGATGGGTAGACATGCAAATGACATGACAAAGTGAGGGAAAAAATAACCCCCCCAAACCCAAGATACTTCAATAACAGAATCCACTGACACCACAGTAGAAGTATCAGTGAAGGAAATTAGAATGTAGATAGTTAAAATGATCTGCAAGGCAAAGGACAATATAAAGAGTAAATCAGAAAATACAGGAAGTGAAAGATCACATTAATAAAGAGATAGAGATTCTGAAAAAAAATTGAGCAAAAATCCTTGAAATGAAGGAATAAATAAACCAAATTAAAAATTCAGTTGACAGCATCACAAACAGACTAGATCACTTGAAAGACAGAGCTTCAAGCAATGAGAACAAAATATATAATCTTGAAAATAAAGTTGACCATGTAGAAAAGATATTAAGAGACCATGAACAGAATTTTCAAGAAATACAGGATAACCTGAAAAGACCAAATTTAAGATTTATTAGAATAGATAAAGCCTCCAAGGTACAAACCAAAGGAATGCACAAACTTTTCAATGAAAAATATCAGAAAATTTCCCAGAACTAAAGAATGAAGTGGAAAATCAAACACATGAGACCCAAATATGCAAAATTTCAACAGACCCTTGCCAAGGAAAATTATTATGAAAATGCCTAACATGCAGAATAAGGATAGAATTTTAAAGACTGCCAGAGAAAAATGACAGGTGACATTTAGAGGGAAACTAATCAGGGCTCAACTGATTTATCAACTCCAACGCTAAAGCTAGGTCTTAGACTAATATATACCAAGCTCTGAAAGAAGATGAATGACAACCAAGAATACTATGCCTATCAAAATTAAACTTCAGAACTGACAATGAAATAAAAACCTTCCATAATAAACAAAAGTTAAAAGAATTCACAACTAGAAAGCCTGCACTACAAAACCTGGACATCATTACCCTATGTACATGTATGATTACATGAGTGGTATGAATCTACATCATGCACAACCATAGAAATGAAAAAATATACCCCATTTGTGTACAATGAATCAAAATGAAGTCTGTAAAAATTTTAAAAAAATATTTCATGAAGAAATGAAAAATAAAAGTGAAAACCAGCAAACGGAGGAGCTACAAAGAATAATCAGTTAAAGAAGAAACAAATTAAAATTATAACCAGAAATAAATCAAAATGACAGGTAATAAAAATTACTTCTCAATAACATTGAAAGCAAATGGTATAAATTCATCCATCAAAAGATATGGACTGGCACATTAGATTAAAAAACAAGGCCCAACAAAATGCTCTCTTGAAGAGACTCAATTCATAGGCAAAGACATCCACAGACTGAAATTAAAAGGTGGGGAAAAACATATCATTCACATGGATCTCATAAAAAAGCAGGGGCTGTTATCCTCATAACAGATAAAGTGGACTTCAACCCAAAGTTAGAAGGGACAAAGAAGGACATTTCGTACTGCTTAAGGGAATTAAATATCAACAAGACATACCAATTGTAAATAAAAAATATTTATAATTGGTATGTCTTGTTGATATTTAATTTATGCCCCAAACAATGGAGCATCTACACACATCAAACAAACCCTTCTCAATTTCAAGAAGCAAATAAACCACAGCACAATAATACTGGGTGACTGTAATATGCTTCTCTCATCACTTGATAGATCCTCCAACCAAAACTAAATAAAGAAGCTATAGAATTAAAAAATACAATTAATAATTTATACTTAACAGACATATATAGAATAAATCATCCATCATTGACTGAATACACTTTCTTCTGAGCAGCACACAGATCCTTCTCTAAATTAGAACATATCTTAGGCCACAAAGCAACTCTAAGCAAATACAAAACAATAGAGATGATACCTTATATTCTATCAGATGATACCTCTATATTCTGTCAGATCATAATGGAACAAAATTAGAAATCAACAATAAAATAAAAAATAGAAGCCACTCTAACACCTGGAGACTAATTAATACATTATTGAAGGACCAAAGGATAACAGAAGAAATCAGGGATGAAATAAAAAATACTTAGAGGTAAATGAGAATAGTGATACAACATATCAAAATCTCTGGAACACTAGGAAGGCACTGCAAAGAGAAAAGTTCATTGCATAGAACACATTCCTTAAAAGAATAGAAATTTGCCAAATAAAAAACATAACATTACATCCCAAAGTCCTAGAAAAAGAAGAACAAATAAACAAACTGTAGAGGACAGGAAATAAATAAAATCAGAGCTAAAATCAATGAAATTGAAACAAAAATATTTCAAGAAATTGTAAAACAAAAAGTTGATTCTTTGAAAAAATGGATTAAATTGATAGACCCTTAGCCATGCTAATAAATAGAAAGGGACAGAAAACTCAAATAGCTAAATATTCATGTTAAAAAAGGAAATATCACCATGGACATTACTGAAATACAGATAGAAATGAGAAACTGTTTTGAAAATTTGTACTGTAATAAAAAAGAAAATCTTGAAGATATTGACAAGATTCTAGAGACACATAACCTACCCAAGGAATCAGGAGTACATAGAAAATTTGAGCAGATCAATTTCAAGCAATGAAATTGAAGACACCATTAAAAGCTTACCAACAAAGAAAAGCCCAGGACCAGATGGAATATCGATGTTCTACCAGAACTTCAAAGAAGAACTAAAATCAATCCTCCTCAAATTATTCCAAGAAATAGAAAAGGAGGGATCCACCCAAATTCATTCTATGAAGCAAGTATACCAAAATCAGACAAAGAGACATCAAGGAAAGAAAACTTCAGACCAATATTCCTTATGAATATAGACCCATAAATTCTTAATAAAATATTGGCAAATCATATACAAAAATATATTAAAAAGTATAGTGTTCCATGATCAAGTGGGGTTCATTCCAGGGATGCAAGGTTGGTTCAACATATGGAAATCAATAAATGTAATTCATAACATAAATAGGTTTAAAGACAAGAATCACATGATTGTCTGAATAGATGCAGAAAAACATCTGACAAAATACAGCATCTGTTCATGTTCAAAACACTAGAAAAACTAGGGATAGTAGGAATATACCTCAACATTGTAAAAGTTATCTATGTAAAACCCAAGGCCAACATCATTGTAAATGGGGAAACATTGAAGGCATTCCCTCTAAAAACTGGAACAAGACAAGGATGGCCTCTTTCACCACTTCTATTCAACATAGTCCTTTGAAAATCTAGCCAGAGCAATTAGGCAGAAGGAAGAAATTAAAAGGGTATGAATAAGGAAAGAAGTAGAGTTCTTATCCCTACTTGGTGATGACATTTAGAAGATCAAACAAACTTTACCAGAAAATTTCTAGAACTCATAAATGAATTCAGCAAAGTAGCAGGATATAAAATGAACACCCATAAATTAATTGCATTCCTATAAATCAGTCATGAATCAACTGAAAGAGAAATTAGGAAAAGTATCCCATTCAGAATAGTCTCAAAATTTTTGAGAATCAATCTGGCAAAAGAGGTGAAAGATCTCTACAATGAAACCTACAGAACACTAAAGAAAGGAATTGAAGAAGATCTTAGAAGATGGAAAGATCTCCCATGCTCTTGGATAGGTAGAATTAATATTGTTAAAGGGGTCATAATATCAAAAGTGCTACACAGATTTAATGTAATTCCTATTAAAATCCCAATGACATTCTTCATAGAAATAGAAATGCAATCATGAAATTCATTTGGAAAAATAAGAGGCATAAAATAGCCAAAGCAATTTTTGGCAAGAAAAGTGCAGGAAGCATCACAATACCAGACCTTATATTATACTACAGAGCTGTAGTAACAAAAATGGCATGATTCTGGCACCCAAACAGACATGATGACCAATGGTACAAAATAGAAGACAAAAGAGATGAACCCATGTAAATATATTTATCACATACTAGACAAAAATGCCATAAACATGCTTTGGAGAAAAGATAGCCTCTTCAACAAATGGTGCTGGGAAAACTGGAAATCCATATGTAGCAAAATGAAATTAGACCTCTATCTCTCATCCTGCACAAAAACCAACTCAATGTGGATCAAAGACCTAGGAATTAGACCAGACACCTGAACCTACTAGAAGAAAAAGTGGGCCCGACTCTCAATCATGTTGGTTTAGGAACCACATTCTTCAACAAGACTGCTAAAGCACAGGAAATAAAATCAAGAATCAATACATGGGATAGATTGAAACTAAAAAGCTTCTTCATAGCAAAAGAAACAATCAAGAACATGAAGAGAGAGCCTACAGAATGAGAGAAAATCTTTACCACTTGTAACTCAGATAGCATTAATCTCCAAGATATATAAAGAACTCAAAAAAACACCCAAATATCTAATAACCCAATCAATAAATGGGCAAAGAAATTGAAATAGACACTTTACAAGCAGAAAAATATATGAAAAAATGTTCAACATCTCTAGCAATTAGAGAGATGCAAGATAAAACTACACTGGGATTTTATTTCACTCCAGTCAGAATGGCAATTATCAAGAATACAAGTAACAACAAATGTTGGCAAGGATATGGGGAAAAGGTACACTCATACTTTGCTGGTGGGACTTAAAATTGGTTGCAAAACTCTGGAAAGCAGTATGGAGATTCCTTAGAAAACCTGGAATGGAACCACCATTTGACCCACTCCTCGGCTTATACCCAAAGGATTTAAAATCAACATATTATAGTAATGTGGCCACATCAATGTTCAAAGCAGCTCAATTCACAATAGCTAAGTTATAGAAACAACCTAATGCCCTTCAACAGATGAATGGATAAAGAAAATGCTGTATATATACACAATGGAATATTACTCAGCCATAAAGAAGAATGAACTGATGGCATTTGCTGGTAAATGAATGGAACTGGAGACTATGATGCTAAGTGAAACATGCCAATCCCCTAAACCAAAGGCTAAATGTTTTTTCTGATATGCAGATGCTAACACATAACAAGGGAGGTTAGGGAGGGGAAGAATAGAAGTTCATTGGATTAGACAAAGGAAAATGAAGAGAAGGGAGGAGGAATGGGAATGGAAAGACAGTAGAATGAATTGGACATAACTTTCCTGTTTTCATATATGAATGTAACTCCACATCATGCACAACCACAAGATTGAGCACAACTCCATGTATGTATGTCAAAATACATTCTACTGTCATGTATATCTAAAAATAACAAATTAAAATTTTTTTAAATGATAAAGAAAATAGGGATAGATGTAATCTACTTCAACATCATAAGGCTATACATGTAAAACACAAAGCCGACCTCATTGTAAATGGGGAAAACCTGAAAGCATTTCCTTGGGACAAAAAAAGGATGACCACTTTTCCCACTCCTGTTTAATATAGTTCTAGAAATTCTATCCAGAGCAATTAGACAAGAGAAGAAAATAAATGGGATAAAAATAGGAAAGAAAGAAATCAGATTATCCCTGTTATCAGTTAATATAATCCCATAAGATACAAAAAATCTCCATCCGAAGACTTCTAGTCAACTAGTGAGACACTGTTTCTAAATAAAATATAGAAAAAAGAGCTGGGGTTGTGACTCAGTGGTTAAGCATCCCTGGGTTCAATCCCCAGTTCAAAAAAAAAAAAAAAAAAAAGCTAATAAACAAATTTGGCAAAGTAGCATGTTACAAAATCAATGTACAAAAATCAAAAACTTTCCTATATCTCAACAGCAAAGCTGCTGATAAAGAAATCAAGAAAACAATTCCATTCACAGTAGCCTAAGAAATAAAATAAAATAAAATACCTAGGAATAAATCTAACCAAAGAGGTGAAAGACCTTTACAATGAAAACTATACAACACTGAAGAAATTGAAGAAGATATCAGAAGATGCAAAGTCCTTCCATGTTCATGGATAGACAGAATTAATATTATTAAAATGGCCATACTATAAAAAGCAATATTCAGATTAAATGCAATCCCCATCAAAATACCAATGACATTCTTTACAGAATTAGAAAAAAAAAAAAAAGTCCTAAAATTCACTTGGAAGAATAAAAGACCCAGAATGGCCAAAGCAATTTTAAGCCAAAAAAGCAATGCTGACTTCAAATTATACTACAGAACTATAGTAACAAAAACTGTGTGGTACTGGCATAAAGGAGACACATCGACCAGTGGCACAGAATGGAAGACACAGAGGCAAACTGACACATCTACAGTCATCTGATCCTTGACAAAGGTAGCAGGAAATACACTGGAGAAAAGACAGTCTTTTTACAAATGGTGATGAGAATACTGGTTATACCTACGTACAGGAATGAAACTAGACCTTTCTTTCTCACACTGCACAAAAATCTATTCAAAGTGGATAAAATACCTAACAATTAGATTAGAAATCATGCAACTCCTTGAAGAAAACATAGGGTCAACACTGCAGCATATGGGCACAGGGGCACAGGCAACGACTTTCTCCATAGGACACCTAAAGCTCAGGAAATAATGTTGGGATTTAATAAATGGGATGGCATCAAATTAAAAGCTTCTGCACAGCAAAGGGAAAAATTACAACTGTGAAGAGTGAACTCACAGAATGGGAGAAAATCTTTGCTAGTTATTCTTTTTTATTTGGGGAGGGTAATGGGAATTGAACTCAGGGGCGCTTGACCACTGAGTGACATCCCCAGCCCTATTTTGTATTTTTATTTAGAGACAGGGTGTCACTGAATTGCTAGTGCCTCACTTTTGCTGAGGCTGATTTTGAACTTGTGCTCCTCCTGTCTCAGCCCCCAAAGATGCTGGGATTACAGCCTGGTGCTAGCCAATTTTCTGACAGGATTACTATCTATAACATATAAAGCACTCAAAAACTTTACACCAAAATACCATGGGCAAACAAATTAAATAGACACTTCTCAAAAGAAAAAATATAAATGGCCTATAAATATAAGAAGAAATATTCAACATCATTTAGCAATTAGGGAAATGCACATCAAAACTACACCGAGATTCCATCTCACACCAGTCAGAATGGCAGTCATCAAGAATACAAATAATAATAAATGCTGGAAAGGATGGGAGAAGGAACACTTTTACCCTGCTGGAAGGGCTGTACATTACTACAACCACCATGGAAATCAGTGTGGAGGTTCCTCAAACACTAGGCATGGAACCACCATATGACCCAGCTATACCACTCCTCAGATTTATGCTGAAAAATTAAAGTCATCATACTACAATGATAGATGCATACCCGTATTTATAGTAGCACAAGTCACAATATCCAAACTCTGGAACCAACTTATGTGTCCATCAATGGATGAATGGATAAAGAAAATGTGGTATATATACACAGTGGAGTTTTATTCAGCCATAAAGAAAAACAAAATTATGTCATTTGCTGGAAAAATGGATGGAAATAGAGACCATTATGTTAAGCAAAATAAGTTAAACTCAGAAGGTCAAGGGTCATGTGTTTTCTCTCATATGCAGAAGGTGGAGAGGGAAAAGGAAGAAGTGGGTGGATCTAATGAAAATCAAAGGGACATCTGTAGAGGAAAGGAACAAAGGGGTGGAGGTAGGGAGGGAGGGGGGATGTGCTGGGGAGTGATATTGGCCAAAATATATTGTTAGGTTGTATACATGTATGAATATATAACAACAAATAGCATCATTATGTACAACTATAATGCACCAATAAAAAACGTGGAAAACAATTTTTGGCAGTGATTTTAATATACAGACATTATATCCTTCACCTTTTGATACCTTTCCATACCCTCACCTGTGTGATTTTAGATCTTATCTCAGTCAAGTTTTCCATAGGATCTAGTCCATCAAGCTAGCAATTAGTCATTCACTCATTCCTAGTTAAAACTAGCTAGCCATGCTCTTAAAACCATGTTGAGATCATGGTAGGTAAGGACTGAAAGCTTTAATTCATAAGAGTGATGGGTAAAAGTAATTTTGAAATATAAGGCACTGCCCAAAGTCAGACTTGAAGGTCTTTCCTGGATGATCTTTTCTAGGCCTTTCACGAACCTCTCAAAAATGGGCTCCTGATTCTCTAGCTGATGGTATACAACCTGGCTTTCCTCTCTGCTTTGGATCTGAACTCATCTTCACCCTCACAATCTTGTAGAAAACTGCAACTCAACATGTCCCTGTTGAACTCATCAGTTCCTGCATGTATTTCCACCAGAACACAGTCATAGTCCACAGATGGATCACTAGTCACCGCCCAAGCCAGAAGCCTCACAGTTATCTTGTATGCCAATTCCTCTCCACTCTCATATTTCATGATCAGCCAGTCCCATGGATTCTTTCTGAATTGTCCTTCCAGTTCAGACACAACAGCTTTTTCATTTCTCTTCATGGTCACGTCCTTATTTAAGATTCTTCTCATCGCATGTCCAGTCAATAGGATAAAATTTCTAATCAGGTTTCTTCTCCTGCTGTTCATTTCCATCCTGCTATCATAGTACTCCTGAAAAAAAAAAAACAAAATGCTGTTTCCCTTCATAGAAAACCCAAATTTCTTAATATGGCCTTTAAAGGACCCCAAACTTTCCATTAGTCTTCCTTCCTTGCAATGCTCTGGTCCTCTTCCTGGCCCCATTTGTCCCATGTTTGGATTTCCTGGCTGACTCTGTTTGCCCAGACTGCCTTGTACACTGTCCTAACCCTGGTCTTGTTCTATTCCTTTCCTGATTGAAATATCATCTCTTGAAAAGAACAACTTAGACCTTTCACTATGCTCTAGCAGTCTCACTTGCGAATTTTGGTTTCCCTTCCTTGTGGTCCCATTCCATGTCTATACCTTTATCCTAGTGCTTACAGCCTAGCACTCTCATTTATCTCTATGTCTGTCTTTACAAGACTAGGCGCACAGGTTCTTATTCAGCGTCAGATCTCTAGTGACTGGTTATATTAGGTGCTTATAGTGGTCTTAATATGTTGAAACTTAGATCACTTTAGTTTTCATTTTAATTTAGATAGTTTAGTTGGTTTAGATACTTTGGGACCTTTCAGAAGCGATTAAGTAATGAAGGTGGAGTCCTAATGAATGGGATTAGAGGTCTGATAAAAGGGATAGAAGAAACCAACATTGGTTGGTTTCCACCTTCCACCTTTTGCATGTGAGAATACCGTGTTCTTTGGAGCATACGGCAACTGGGCCCCGTCACTGGAGCAGAGACAAGTATACATGAGACATTGAATCTGCAGTACCTTCATCTTGGACTTCCCAGCCTCCAGAACTGTGAGAAATTCTGTTTTTTATAAAGTACTTAGTCTTGGGGATTTTGTTATAGCAGCATGAATAAACTAAGATAGTGCTCAATTAATGTTTGGATTACAATTTAAGGGAAAATACATATTAGCTCCTGAGCAGGCAAAACAGTACAGGAGTCCTGGGAGATGTGGATGATGTGGGACAGAAAGACAGGAGAGAAATGAAAAATATCAATGATAAACTTGGTTTATTTCATAGTTGCCTTAACATTTGTGAAAGAAGCCAAGTCTAGATTCAGAAAAATTGCGATAAAGCAGTCTTTTGTTGAATCCCCATGCAAAGTCATTCCCACAGCCTGTTTTTTAAGCTAGGCACCTTCTTTCCATTCATCTCTTTGATAGAAAATGATACCAGGAATCTACAAATGGGATTCTTGAAGGGACCCTGGGCCTTTCCTTGTTGGGGGGCTTCCCCTGTGGTGAACCACCTGGCTGCCAGGTAAAAATAGAAGAATCTCAACTTCTGTGTTTTCCCTCTGTTCACGCATCTCCTAGGGCCTGCTTCTTGACACTCCATTCATTTGGCACACCAAGGCTATGCATCAGTAGCTATGCATCAGTATCAAGTTCCATGGAACTCACACCTTAGTTGCAAAGCTGTGAGTAAATTCTTTCTCACTCCCTGTCCTTTGGGCAAATGTGCTTAATTCCCTCTGATTGATGGAGATTATTGAGAGACCTGATCAAGGAATTATAGGGCCAGCTATACATTCTCATCTAAATATGCTGACAACAAAGCTAGGTTGTTAGAGCTGAAGATGACACCTCTCTGCTCACAGCCCTGTCTCCCTCCTTGGAGAGTGGGACCCTGTGAGAGGAGAGTCAGCAAGACACTCTCCAACAGAAATTATTCAAGAGCACAAGGAATTTTCCTCTTCTCTCATTATAACCTGAAGAATAAAGTCTTGGCCACATGTTCCCTTCAAGAATAAATGTTTTTCAGTTTGCAGATGAGGCCCCTGAGTGGCCTGTGAAAGGCAGCAGATCAAGCATGATCACATACCCAGTTTATTCAAGGCCCCTTCCTGCCTGCTCTCATACCGCAGGCTGAAAGCGATAATTTATGCAACTTCTGGGCACCTTCCCAAGGTGTGACTGGAGAAAGCTCATCACTCTCTCTGTGATGTTGGGCACAGAGTTGCAGGAAACTTCATAACCATTTCTATTTTTCATTGTGCAAAACCTATTGTTCAAAGATGCCTCAAACCAAAGGAGGCCAAAGAAATACTGGCCACCACAGTCCTCTAGGTAAAAGACAAACCACAGGGTCCCAGCCTGCTCACTTACTAAGCCTGAATTAGATTGGAACCACATAATATAGAGCTGACCACATAAGGAATCAATCTCTCTCTCTTTCCCTCTTTCTCTGTCTCCCCCTTCAAACTGCCTCCCCACCCCCCACCACCGCAATAGGGTCAGACAATTGAGTCTTAGGACTGGCCTTTACTGGGATTATTTGTTCTTCACTTTAGGGTTCCAAATCCAACTCGAAGCTCCAGGCCAAATCCTTGCTCTTAGCAACCACTGGGGGCTTGTTAACTAGTGTCTAGTTTCTTGGATTACGTCCCAGGGCCTTTTGAAGGCACTTTTCTCCCTAGGTCCCCTCAATCACTCAAGTCCCTCTTCAGTTGTTCTCTCCTCTGCTCTCTCTTGGCCATGTTTTAATGCTGGCTGCTGACTTCCTGGCCACCCACAGCAGCTCATTTTCCTGGGTTTATCTCATGCTTTTCCCTAATCCTCTTTCTTTTAAGCATAACACCCCCACCCCAGGGACTTACTGCCCATGTGTATTTGATTGCTGTTTCCTCACTTGTTGTCCTCTTGCCTCTCTGTCACTGATGACACACAATGTCCACTACCTGATTAGAGATTTTCCTGTCAACTGTCTGAATCTACGAAGACAATCACAGTGTATTTTTAATGAAAAAAGAAATAGAAAACATCACAATATTTTTTGCAATTTTTTAATTTTTTAAAAGACTTCTATTTGACTCTTTTAACCTTTCCTGAGATTGCTTAGGAGGGCCTGGAACCCCCTAGGATTAGAGAAAAATCTGTTTTCCATTAGACACAGAATTTAATTGATGATCAGGAAATTTTAAATAGGAATAAACTACAGATTTCCTTATAATGTTCATAGCCCATAAGAAAATGTGGCAATTCCCATAATGAAAATAGGGTTCCAATTTTTATTTCACACACATTCTTTTCCCCCATACTTATCATTTCATTTCTTTTCCCTCTCGAGCTTAGCATTTCCTGCTTGTTGTCTTCTTCCTTTCCTTCCTGACAGATGTGAAGGTTGGGAAGTCATTGTCAGTGGATTGCATGACTCACATAATGTTTTCTATGGCTTTTGTGACAGGACAGGTACTAGTAATTGAGGATGTGCTTGAAATTCCACAAACATTCTTTCCATATAAAGCTGGTGAAGCACTTACCAAGAGAACTTCACATCCAGAGTTGCCTCTAAGAGGTCTGTCTCTTCAGTACAGAGTCTCACTTGTCTTCCATGAACTGCTTAGAGGAATGTGTCCTCTTAAGGAAGACATTAAAAGTGGTATTGTGAGGTTAAAGAGCAAATAAGAAGTCAAGCAAGGTTCAAGAGTGTGTGTCATGGAGAAATTCAAAAGGTGAAGAAGTTGTGATGATTTAAAGCATGAGTTTTTAAATTAGAAACTAATACAGGCCTACTGCTGAAAATGTTGACACTACAGAGAAAGAGAGAAAGAAAGAAAGAAAGAAAGAAAAAGAAGAAAGAAGAAAGAAAAAACATTCAAAATCTATATTCTTTCCAAAATGGAGAGAAATACTATTTTCATTTTAGATTCTGTTACATTTCCTTTCTTTGTTCTCTCCTAAGGATATATACTGACCTAGCTGAAATATTATTTGTAGATGGTAAATGCATCTACTAACGTGTTTCATTTATAAAAAATTAGACATTCATTATATCTTTTAATAGCTACATAAAATTCTTCAATAGAATAACTATTTCTTCATTTTTTAATTGTTATATTCTCTTGAACACTTATTTCCAATACTCGATTATAAACATCTTTGTGTATAAACTTTTATCCAAAATTCAAATTGTTTTCCTTAGGCTTGCTTCTTGAAAGTGTATAAACTGAGCCAAAGAGCTGCGACACTGCTCAGATTCTTGACATATTTTGACAAATTGCTTTTCCAGAGGGTGGGACCAATTTGCACTCCCACCAGCAGTGGATGAGTGTATCTCACCTCACCTTTGCCAGAATTGAAAAAGGTGATTTTCAAAATCTTTGCTAATTGGATAAGTTAGAAACAACCTTCAATTTTAGCTTTACTTTGTAGTATTTTATTTCCAGAGAACTTGATAGATTTTTCATCTTATCAGCTAGTTGGAAAAGAAAAATTTTTAAAAAAGAGAATCATGAGAAAATTGAGGATCTTGTTGGGCTATTGTATTATTTAGTAAGTGTTGATACTAGTTTCGAACATAATAAAGACTTTCTCTATTTAGAAATTATAACTACTAAGCAAGCCTGTGATGATGGAAGTAGAGGCATTAGCATGTGTATTGATGCTTATAAAATGCCCTGCTTGGAGCTGGGCACCGTGGCACATAGCTGTAATCCCAGGAGCTGGGGAGCTGAGGCAGGGGGATCGTGAGTTCAAAGTCAGCCTCAGCAACTTAGCAAGGCCCTAAGCAACTCAGTGAGGTCTTGTCTCTAAATAAAATATTTTAAACGGGCTGGGGAATGTGGCTCAATGGTTAAGCACCCTGGGTTCAATCCCCAGTACCAAAATAAATAAATAAATTAAATGCCCTGTTTGGGAGGGAACTAGAAGAGAACCCAACTCCACTAGAATCAGTCCTGGAGGATTCATGTGAAAGTGATTTCTTAGAAAGTGTTTCCAAGAAAAGATAAGAGGAACAGAAAAGTGAGACCAGCACAGGAAAGAGATGAAGCAGGTGTGTGGCTTCAAGCAAAGTCCAATGACAGATAACCATGGTTGGTCCTGCAGCACTGCTCCACTGTCGCATCTCAGAATAACCCCCTCCCGAGCTGGAATATTTTGTTTCAGGCCGTCACTGGGGAAAATGTGGGAATTCCTAGGCACAACTGACTCTCCACTCTCCAGGCCTGCGCACAAAGTGGATTCCAGCAGCTTGAGGGCAGCTCTCTGACAAAGAGATGCAGGTGCTGCCTACTAGAAGTGAAAACACACTTAAGGCAGTTGTGCAAGGGATCCTAGGGTCTCAGGTGGAGAACTGAGAGCATCTCCCACTCATGCACCCTGTGCCTAATGGCTCTCTTGACAATTGTAGATACCAACTCCACTGACAAATGCCTTAGGAAAAGTTATCAGTTGCTTGTTGAATCTAAATGGGGCTATGTGTTCATACCAAAGTCAGTCATAAAAGGCAGAGATGAAGCAGGAGTAAAAACTTCTTGTTCATATCCATGAATGTTTGAGGAGAGGGGACCTGAAAATGTAAAAGGAAAACAAGGGGAGAAGAGTTAAAATGGTTGGAAGGACAACTAAAGAAAGAAAGAAAAAGGAAGGAAAGAAGGAAGGAAAGAGAGAGAGAAAGAGAAAGAAAGAGGGAAAGGAAGAAAGAGGGAGGAAGGAAGGAAAGAAAGAGAGATGGAGGGGAAGAAAGAAGAAAAAAAAGAAGAAAGAAAGGCTGATGGTAAGATCCTGAGGTCACTTCTGGGATGATTTATTAGCAGACTGGGCAACTGGAATTCCAGGTATGGGAGCAGAAAAGGAAATCAACACAGGTTATACTAGGCAGGCCATGATTAGAGTCTGGAGTTTCTGTAGGTAATATTTTTTTCCTATCAGGAAGTACAGAGATTGACTTAAGAAAGTAAATAATGTACACACACACACACACACACACACACACACGGAAGATCTATTAAAAGATATGAGTATTTGTGTACCAAAATATGAATATTTCCTTAGGTTTCCTGCAAAAACATGAATTCTCTAATGTGATAAATAATTGCTTGTCATAATGGAGTGGAAAGGCAAGGGAGAGGGGAGTTCCTGGGATCGCCCCCTCCACCTCCATTTCATTCTCCTCTTTGAATAGATTGGGAACTTAAACAAACCAGCAACCTCTAAAAACAAACAAGCAAACAATCTACAAAAACCAAAAGTGTCTGCCAGAGCCCTTTGAAGCTTAAGCCCCAGATGAATTAATGTCCTCCAATAAGGGAGAAAATAGGAATCTTCCGGCGCATCAGGTTGTTGTCCCTGGTTAGGAAGTTTCTAGCTTTTCTGTATCAATTTCTGGAGTTTATTCTCCAGTTTCCTGGATGTCAAGAAACAGCAGGGGTAGCAGCAGCTCTCTTGCTTTGACTCCTGATAGGTGGGTAACATTTTGGAGTATCCTTTCTCAGTTTTCACATGTTCAGAGGCTGCAGTGATCTGTAGCCTCTGAACATGTGCAGCATGTTCAGCAGTGATCTATAGAGTGATCTGTAGCTCCAAGTCCCACCAGGTGGCTTGGAGCAGCATCCCTGTGGTCATTCCAAAAGGCTCGGCCTAAAGTCGCTGCTTCTTCCTCCAGTGCTCATGTGCAAGCTTCCAATTTCTTAGGTAAAAGCCTTCCTGCTTAAAATATAGTAGTTTGCTGGTACTTTATCTAAACATTGGCTGGTCCAGGAGTACATACAAAAACCTTATTATTAATAATATTTCATGTAATAAAAGGGGCAGTGGCCGTCTTCCTCTTCCTTTCCTTTCCCTCCCTTCCCTTTCCTCTCTTTCCTCTATGGCATGTCCCCTCACAACCCTTCCCTTCCTGAACAAATCAGTCCAAAAGCTGTATGTGGGGTGAACAAGATAGGCACCCATGCAGGGAGGAAGACAGCCTGCTGGAGGGCAAGGGGAGTTAATTCAGTAGCAACAGGATGTTGGATATTACAGGGAATTGATTTGAGCAGATAAATAAATATTTTAAGGACAATGGGAGCAGGTTTCTCATTGTCAGTGAAAGGAGTTACAAATTGAAGTGGGAGGAAACTAGAATGATCCTTACAGTGTTGGACTGAAATTGGAGATGTTGACATGAAGTCATCTTTTTCAGTAGACAGATAGAGGTGGATGTGTGTGTGTCTGAGAACAGTAATACTCCAATGACAATAGGTATACCCACTGTCCAGATCTTGGTATAACTAAAGCTATTACCATTTAAAGTGATCCCTGAAGAATTCCTAAAGATGGGACAGAGAAGATGGGACAAGTCATCCTGGAACATCGCATTCTGCCAGAAAGTAAAGATGTGTCTGATGAAGGAGGGGGACATGTCAAAAGGACACAGAAACCAGCCTGAAGGGGCTCCCACTGGCTGAATGTGGGACAAATGGAATATCAAATAATGATTGTAAGGGATTAGAGTAGGGAACCCATGAGTCCGTGCTGATATCAGTAGGCAAGCAAATGAGTTGAAAGTTTGATGAGGAATGGAATTATTTGTCAAGTCTCAAAATACCTCCCTATAAAATCCTCATGAAATACAAAGGGCAGAAAAGATAACTTTACAGTGGAGAAGCTGGCAGTCACCACCTTAATCAACAGATGAAAGCTAACGTCACGAGTGATGGAACAAATTGAAATTGTGAGCCACCTTGCAGAATGTGGCAAAAAGATCGCAGTGTCACTTCGGCGGCGCTCCTGCCAAAGATGCATAGTCGGAATCTAATCATGACAAATTATCAGACAACCCCAAATGGAGTGAGTCTACAAAATAAGTGATGTGAGGTTTTAAAATGTATAGAGTATGAAGCACTGAAGAACTCTTTCAAATGAAAGGACACTAATTAGGCATGGTAACTAAATGCAACTTGTTTATTAGAATGGATAATTTTGCTATGAAGGATGTTATTGTGACAAGAGATGAGTCGTGAATTGCTCTGAGAATTAGATGATAGTAATATATTAATGCTACTTTCTCAGTTTTGACAGTCAGAATGTGTTATATGGGAGAAGGTCCTTGATTGTAGGAATTATACGCCCAAATGTCCTGGAGTGATGGGGTATATTATCAAGTTACTCTTTGATGGTTCAGAAAAACATTCCTGTGCTGTTTTTGCAATTTTTCTGTGCATTTGAAATTGTTCCCCCTGCTCTGTCCTCCCCCGACCTCACACACACACATGCACACACGCACACACACACACACACACACACACACAGACACACACCAAATTCTAGTTGTGTGCAGTGTCATGATCTAGGTTCACAAAGAAGGGAAAATGCTGAGAGAGGCTCAGTGCAGAGAGCCTAAGAGAGTTTCTTCATCCTTTGAAGAAAGGATGAAGTGGCCAGAAGCCAACGTGGAGTATCCCATTCATGGGGACTCTCTTAAGGGGTCTCCAAAAGAATAAGACAGCACAGAACTGAACAGTGGCTTATAGATGGCCAGGCTCAGTGAGTCAGACTTTAGTGGCTTGTATGTGTTTTGCTCACTAAATATATGTCCTGTCATCATCACGGTCACATGTCTGAGAACAGGTTCCCCCATTCTGACACCCAGAGCAACCAGACCCAAAGTGCTCTTAGAGTCTTGACACATGCAGGCAATGCAGGTGAGACTTGGTGAGAACAGCCCTGCCAATCTTATTCCCCTCGTTCTTTTGTGCTGAGATCTGCACTGTGAAATGTCGGACCCTGTTCCTGCTCCGGTTCTCCTCACCTCCATGGCACTAGACCTCCTGCCTCCCTCCTGCCGGCAGCTTTGTTCTCTGACCTTGGTGGACTTCAGTAACAATCCTAATCGCCCATTGGATGCTGAACCAAGAGACTGGCCTTAGGTTAGGATGTGTCTTCCTGTTGAGGGAAACCAGAACAAGCGGCCTGCTGGAAGGAGTTCGTGAGATCACACCCTGCAATTCCATCGTCTCACAGTGAGGAGAGGAAGGTCTAGAGAGACTGTGATTTGCCATTGGTTACAGAGCCCATGCATGATAGAGCCAGGGCGAAGCCCAGGCTTTCTGTCTCTGTTCAAACCCTATTAGCGATGTTGAAGCAGAGATAGTGGTGGCAGAATTCAATCAAATCAAAGTGGAAAAATTATAAAAGGACATCCTGTCAAAGACATAGAATTCAAGTCTAAAACATAACCATTTAATCTGGAAAGGAGTAAGGAGTCACTAAAGAGGGGTGAGGTATTTGAGGTGGGTTATTTTGATATTGGCTTAAGGCAGAGTTTCTTCACAGCTATACTATGCATATGTGGACCAGATGGGTCTCTGCTGTGGGTCCGTAGAACATTTTGCATCATTTCTGGTCTCTGTGCAATAGATGCAGTAGTACCTCAGTAGTCATGACAATCAAAAAATGACTCCAAATTTACCAAATGTCCCCTGGGTTCCAAAATCACCCTTGGCTGAGAAGCACTGGTTTGATGGTCACACTGGAACCAAGATTCACCGGAACCAGGCAGCAGTCATGACCACTTAGACTCATGGAGGCAGTGCGGTCCCTGGTTAACATCTGTCTCTGGCTCTGGAGGCAGATGCCTGCTTTGCATCCTGGCCAAACCCTTTGTCAGCTCTACGTCTTCTCTTGGGGGTTTCTAAGGTGGGGGTGGTGTTAATGCCTACATTTTAGGGTTGTAAATATCTACAAAACACTGCAATCAGGGTTTGGAAAATAGGAAGATGTTTAACACGTGAAGAGAAGGGCCAGGGATGTGGCTGAGAAGAAAAGCACTTGCCTCGGATGCCTGCCACCCTGGTTTTGACCCCCAGCATCTCCAAAGAATGGAAGGAGAATGCTCAAGTCTGAAGACTAGGTGGCAGAGTATGTCACAGCATTCTAGGTGGTCTGTTGACAGTTGTTAAGAACAACTTGGAGGATAGAGAAATTAGACTTGTGGGCACTTAAAGAGTTTCTACTGAAAAGGTGGGGCAGATCAGTTTTTACTAAACATTATATGAAATATATGAATCGAAGGAAAGAAATCAAGTCATGTCTCATCTTTGTTTCAAAATAGATATGGGTGTGCATGTTTATTTAGAGTAAGAAAAGAAATCACAACATATGTCTGGAGCTCAGGACCCTGTCCTTTGGGATCTCCTGAGGCAATTTACCAGAAACACTTGCACAGAAATGGATCCTGAGTGCAACCTGCCTTCTCTTTGGCGTCAAGAGCTGTCTCCAACTGCCAGCATTCGCAAAGGCCCGTGCAACTGAGGAGCCTTGAAGCTTCAGTTTTATTAACCCCATGCTAAATCCACCATTAGTCACAGGATGCAAATCCCAGGTGGCTGTGTGATCATGTTATCCTAGCACTCTCTGTGCCATTGTTCATGGGCTTTCTGGAAATATTTTGTGGGAATCAAAAATTCCCTTGTGACAACCACAGCATGGCTGAGCTCCAGATGCCTATAACATCCAAATGGTGTGAGAAAACACTCCAACCACGGAGACAAGAACCAGTTTGACTTGGCTGCTTTGGTTTCCACGTTTGTATTGTATCCTCTGCCGGAGGTGTGCATTTATTTTATTTTCCCAACCTGGAAATTTATGATTCTCCCACCAAGAGGCCTGCTCCCTCTCACACTGCTCTTTTAAATAATAATAGTAACAATCTCCTGCTTTTGTGTAACAATTTATATGTTTCAATGCAGTTTCATATGCATTAATCCTCCTGTTCTATTCTTTTTGCTGCAGAAATGACTATCAGCTTAGTATAGAATCTCCAATTTTATTCTCAAACCTTTGTGATCCTTCTACGATTTGCCTTTTTAAAACAACGTTGTGTGTTGTTCAGTTCACAAGGTTCAATCTTAATTAAACCAAGTTCAGGATACAAGCGGAAATGACTAGCAGTGAGGGGCAGATTACTAACGCTCTATGGCACATTCATTCTAAATTTAGACAATACCCTTAGAGTCCTCCAAATTGAATCACAACCTTATAATTAATATTTCCTGTTCTTCCTCTCTGTGTGAAATTGTCAGTCCCGTTGGCAATTCACAGTATTCACAAGTATTTATTCTGTGCAGATTGTATGCCACCATATGTGACCTGAGGCCAGCAAGGCAGTACTTTTCATTTTTCATGAAAAGACAATTAAAGAAAATAAAATCTAAATAATAGCTACATACTTTCAGGTCAATATGGTGATCTTCCCCATAAAGTCTCAGGTTTAAAAAAAATCATATTTTGGGTCTGGGGGTGTATCTCAGTAAGTAGAGCACTTGCCTTACATATGTGAGGCCCTGGGATCAATTCCAGCACCAAAAATCAAAAAAGAACAACAACAACAACAAAAAAAAAAACCAAAACAAAACAAAAAAAGTTATTTTTAAAGCTAAAATGTTTTGAAATGTGGGAGTCCCATCAAATTCTATTATAGCAATAGTGAGTGTGTGAACACATGCCTGTGTGTATAGAATGAACACTTTTTAAAGTATCATGCAATTTTAAAGTAGGTGATCAATTTGATAGGCAATTTTCATTTTATTTGGAAGCAATACGCATAAGGAAAAAATATTAGATTAAAATTTGTTAACAATTTGGAAGCTTTTCAAGTTTTATCCAACCAGATTTAAAGACACAGAAGAAAAAAAATTCAATTTCAAAATACTTGAGGTTCAATATCAGGTGCCAGGAATTCCATATTCTGCTGAGTAACAAATATCTAATGGATATAGGGGCAGAGTGAGGTGAAGGGAGGTGAAGGAGAGGAGAGAAAAAAGACAGCAACCCTTGACTCTAAAAATAGGCCATGCTACTTAAGGCTGATGTGCACTTACTCATGTGCAACCATAATAAAAATTGCCTCATAGCTGACTTCAATGGGCTAATTAAGTGCTCAGATACACCTGTCTAAAATTGTGAATTGAGGGTGGGGTGTATTTGATAATTTGCTTTACTAATAATGCCACATAATAGTAACCAAGAGAAGAAAAAAATTGGCTAGCTGGTTTTTCTCCTCCCTGAGAAAACCACATTTTGGATGAAATTATAACAGCTGAAACTGATGAGTTTGGGACTCTAGCAGAGGCCAAAAGCTGATTCAATCCATTTGTAGTTAAATGATCTAATTTCTAGTGAATAGCAGGAGACAAGAAACTGTAGTTAAATGAACCACATACTAACATCTCATACTTTGAGAGGTTTATGGTCCTTTGAGATGAGATAGCCATCTCTTTACCCAGTATGTCTCCAACTATCTATGCATCAAAGACCTGTGCTTATCTCTCCTGGTCATTTGATATCAGAGAGCATGACTAAGCCTTACAGAGTCATGAGCATTCCAACCCTTCCCTATGACATCAGTACCTATTACCTGCTGGTGAATGGGTTGGTTCTTGATGTCACTGTGGACCAGCAGCATTTACCATAATTGGGAACCCTGTTGGAAATGCAGTCTTGAACCTCATTCCAGACCTCCTGAATCAGAATCAGAGTAGTCATATTACCAAGATGTCCAGGAGATTCAAAGTCACCCTGTAAGTGCAAAAAGGAAAAACAGGAGGCAGACCTTGACGGATTCAGAGAAGCCTTTATTTCTTCACAGACTCGGGTGTCATCCGGGTCCACTTTTCGGAAGGGAAAATGGCCCTCAGTTACAGAAGAGACTTTGGTTTTATAGGGTACAATGATGTCATCATTGGGAACAGTCTTGACAGTCAGGGGTTAGTTGAACAGGTTAAAACCTTAATTTAGGAAGGCAGTTGTAAAAGGTTGAAGCTCATTGTTGTTTGGGGAGATAAGAGTCCAGATCCCAGGGATGAGTACTCAAATCTTGCCCATTGGTGTTAGCTGTGCTTCCGTTTAGGACTGATTAGCCATGGGGGAAGGCCATGGTTTAGGGACCAGCATTCAGTATCTGCTCCTTTCCCCCAGGGCCCATTGTTATCGGGAATGCACTGGGAGAGGTTTAATGGTTGACCAGTTTCATTTCCCACTTCTCAAGCCACACCATTCCTCCATTTTCTTGGGGAGTTATTTTATAGGAATATTATTTTCCATAACCCTGCACACCTTACTATTGAGAGCCATTCCTTTGCATGATCTTGTACTTCTTCCCTTGAGCTCTCTATTTTAATTTTTGGTCTGTTCATGGCAAACGCTCCTCCTTTTAAACTCCTCTTCCTACCACAACTCTCCTTCCAATTCATTAGCATCTTCATGCAGCTGCCGCATGCATCTTAGGGCATGATTTGAATGGTGCAGGAAATGCAGTTAAGATCTCCAAAGGCTTCCTGTGATCTCCAGGATTAAGTCCCAACATAGCCTTTTCTGGCACACATCCCACCTGTAATGCCAGATGTCTTAACATTTCCCTGATGGGAGAGTGGCTCAGGCAGGGCAGGGTGGCAACTCTGAATTGGAAGGTGCAAGAAGTCTTCTAGGAGGTGATAGTTGAGGAAAGCCTGAAGGATAGGAGTCCATTGTGCCAGGATCATGGCCTTTCCTTTGTACAATCTCTTTCCTGTATCTGGAGGAATATAGTAGATCAGCTGTGGGAAAGGATCATGTCATTGTTCTTAAATTTCCCAAATGCCATAGATTCACATTTTTTAAAATATAATAAAATGAATTATCAAAAATTTAAATTGAAAAAGGATATACAAATTACAATGCCTAAATTTATATTATTAGGTTCAACAGATATACAATTATTTTTAGTAAATCTAAGTAGAACAAACATAATCTAAGGAAAAGAAAGAAAAGAGTTATAGAAATTGTGCAAATTAGTCATTGGTAGCATTCATCTAGGTAGATGCCATAGAGAATCATTATTCCACTTGTGGCTGCTGGTTGTTGAACAATCAGTGAAACCAAAACTATGGCTTCAATCATGATACTTCATAGGATTTACCTTTGAATATACACCATTAATATTTAATATTAATATATTGATATTTAAAGTCTTTAATGAGACAAATGAGCTTCCTTCTTGCTAGTTAACTGATCTAACCTAGGTTGGATCGATGAGAATGCTACTTGGGGGGAATAACGTTACCTAAACCACTTCTGTTCTTGTCTTCATAGCAGTGTTACTAGAGAAACAAACCTTACAGATAGAGATTGATGGAAATGGAAGATATTTTAAAGCAAGTTCCACAAACTTGAGGATATTAACTTTTATCCAAAATGAAGTAAATGATAATGTATTTTCAAAATTCATCTTCAATATGATTCAGTAGTGAGTTTCAAAATTTTTACCTGTAAAGTTACAACTAAGTTTAAATTTTCTTTAAATGAGTGAAATTAATTCTGGATTTTATATGTTTTTGGTTTACTGTGACAAGTTAAACTGTTACCTGTTGCAACACAGTCCTGCTGCCTAAGATGTGCGTCCCATGTAAACACCGACTGTATTTAACAATGTCCACACAGTCTCTACCCTGGTCAACAAGGCAGATCCACTCACCATGCACCAGCACCATGGGTGAGGTCAAATTGCTATGACAGTCTCTAAACATTTACCCTCAATTTCTGTACTTTTATCAAAGAATGTCAAGAATCTCTTCTGAGCCTGATCTGAGGACACAAATTGAGGAGGCCCAAGTTATGAAATGGAGGAAATAAGGACTGAAATACATTTGGAACCAAGTAAAATCCTATGCAAACTAATGGTGTGGGGAAGCAGAAAAGGTTCTGTTTGTAAAAATCCGAATAGAAAAGAAGCTAAAGCCAATGGGCTCCATTCAGAGACAAGGAAGTAGCCTCATTTCTTGACCTTTGCTAGATTTCTTGCCAGAGAGGTCATTGTTGATGAAATTTCCTTCTAGGCCTAATCTATTTGAATGTAGTTTTGTTTTGTGCAATGAGAATTTTGCTGGATAAGATATTAAATGAAATTAAAATGCCCCCATCAAGAAAGTAATTAGGAATGAATTTCTAATTCTTCTGCATCTAAAAGTGTTTGCCCAGGTCCAGCTACATGTGATCCAGATGTGTACTGCCTCCAGAAGACAGGAGTCAAATACCATTCATTTGGAAATTGACTCAGGTTGTTTTCTTCTTTATAACACTAGTAGAGGATTGTGATGTTCTAAGCCTCACCCTATACTTGTCTTTTAGAATATCCTGGTTCTTCTAAAAGTTTTGGAAAGAGAAGAAGCTGTAAAACTGAAAGGTAACTAGAGAGTGGAAGGCCAACTGTTACCTTCCACTTATAAGGTCTGCAGGTACTGCCTGTAGGTTGTGTGGAAAGGGATTTCCATGCCAGCAGCTCTAGCCAAGCCTGGTGTCATTGCTAGCAAGTATGACCAATGGCTGCTGCTACAAAAGATGATGAAAATATGACTGCTGGTACTAACTGGGCTTTTCTCAGGCAACATTGAGATGAATCCACCTGGAATTGCCTTGATTGGGGAAAATGGATTGTTCTTTAGCATGTCCATCCTAATTCTACTGAAATTTTTTTTATAAATTGTTCTTTTGTTCACTGTTTTGTTTATCTTGCCTTCAAACACGGGTGGGTGTTTGGTGATTGCTGATGAGCACTGAAGATGATATGCATATATTCTTGTTCTGCACAGATGTGCCGAGGGATTTAAAACATAGAGATTTCATTATGCCTTTCTTAATGACTAGATATTTATTGACTGGATTAATTAACACATTTATTTATTCTTAGCCACAAACTTCTCCATTGCCAATGATTTAGTAATTTCATGGGAGACATTGGAGCCATTCATTAGGTACATCATTACTCTCCTAGAAAAAAAAAATAATTCTAAGCTACGATCATTGGAAAACTGCACTAAATTAGAGCACATACATAACAGGAGTTAGGGGAAACTGGTGAGTCACACATTACAGAGTTCATTTCTGTGTCACTGGTAAAAATCTCAGCATCATGCATGGAGGAAATGATATGGATAACTCAAAGCCCTAACTTTTGACAGTAATGCAACATACCAATAAATCTGTATTTTTAGAAGAAGGAAAAGAAACAGAACCATTAGGGCCATGGGAGGCCTCAGCAAAAGAAAATCCAGCTGGACTTAAGCAACAAATTCCACCTCATGCTCTGGTTGTATTCCCACATGAATTCATTATACATCAGATAGAGTCTTCATAAGTCGTCAAACTTCCAAATCTTTTGCTTGGAGAGCAGGAACCAGTAATATCCCTGACCTATTGACTGGCAGATATCCACACTAGACTGACTATAATTCATTAAAAACAACATAGTGTTTTTCTTTATGTCATCACTTTATTGAGCCCCAAATGTTCATTGTTGCTTTTGAGGCTAGGAGGTTAAATTGATGATATCGCAGAATTCATCTTACTTTTCTGGAAGTTATGCTCTGTGACCTCAGATTTGACCCTCTGAGGTGAACCTCAGGCACGGGCATTTTTAGCACATTTTGCTTTTGAAAAGCAGCCTGCTAAAGCTGAGCTGCAAAGCATCACACACTGGTTTGCTTACCACCACTTCCCCACCTCAGTTGCTGCCGATAGGCAGATTTTGATATATCAGTTCACAAAAGCTCTCAGGGAGCTGGCATCACTTTTCATTTTTGTCACTGTGAAGTTAGTGGATGTGCTCAGCATCACCTGCCCTTCATGGTGCTGGGCATGAAGTTTACATAAGCTGGTCTGATACAGGTAAACTGTCCAAGCAATTCAGGGAATGAAGCCTATCCATTTCCATGTTTCCGATGTGCCTTAGCCAAGGGCTCCTGTTCTGATTCCACCCAGATCAGAGCCTAAGTCTTCCTCCCTCTGCCTCTTCATTTACATTAGGTTGAGGCCTGGGGATGATGACAAGGTATCAGGAAGAAAGATGGTTTCTGCTCAAAGATGTACTAAGCGTTTTTTGAATCTCATTATGTAAATTATTGCCCTAATACACTGATTCTTCTCTTGTTCAACAAAGCCCTTAGACATTTGGCAGCCCATGACAGACTCAGAATATTAAAAGATGTCTGTTAATCATCTATTCATTAAGAAGTATTTTGGAGTTCCTACTATGTGCCTGATGTACTAAGGTCTAGCGAAGGCCATTTCAGAGATTTAGGTCCAAGGCAAATAATATTGTATTTTCTTCTGATTGTTCCGTCTATTCCTTTATATTTTTATATAGGCAAATAGTAGGCTAAAATTAAGTTCTAACTAAAAATGTAAAAAGAGTAGCCCGAAAAAACCTGCAGACTGAATGGTGAACAGACAGATGCGGGGGGGCCATGTATGACTCATGTGTGGCTCAGGGTCTCAGGAAGAATAAAGAAAGGAGGTTCCAGGATGACCCACAAAATGAGAGTGCTGAGCACCAGTGAGGGAGTCACCCCTTTCCCTTCACCTGCCTCTTTTCTAAGTCCCTGCCAACTTCTCAGTAGGGCTCCCCCAGAGAAGGGAAGAAGCAAGAGAAGGTCAGCACAGAATGTGTGTGAGATCTCAGGTTGATCTTGAAGGTAAGGACAGTCCTTGTTTGTAGAGACTAGAGGATTCATGTGTGTCAAGGGAGACCATGACACACGGGGTTCAGGTGACTTTCAAGGGCATGCTGGAGGGCAGGTCACCACAGGTAACAGGGGAGACTGGCTGCCATGCTGGCTCATCCTGTTTCTTCTGTCCCTGGATCCCCATTTTCTCACAACTGCCCTCCCAAATCTCTCTCCCCAACACGACACACCTTGTAGTCTCTACCATGGTCTTGGTTTTTGACAATCCCATGAAGATGGAATGTATGTTGACAGCTTCTGCTTCTGTCAGGGGCTGCACAGCCATATTTGTATCACCAGTTCAGACCTGAGGTCCAATGGACACATCTACAGACTTCCTAATGTTGGACTTTCTCTACTAATGAGATTCAGATAGACTGGTCCCTTGGAGCAGTGCATGGGTTAGGATTTATTCAAGTTATAGTTCTATCTCTTGCTAGCTCCCTGTCCTTCTAGGACTAGAATCCTGCTATTCCCAAGTCCCTGGATGCCAGAATTCATGGCTGTACTTTACATTTGATGATCTTTTCATTTCTCTGGGATGAAAATGTTTAACACTGAACCGAAATCAGTTGCTGGGATCCTACTCTCCACAGAGAGAGCTTTGCGGGATGATTATCTGCCTCCCTAGTACTTTGCTCTCTGCATATTGGGTCAAGGTTTTTAATGGCCCAATTGAAAGCCCCATTTGGAAGCCAATTGTCTTTTGAATCATGACTGAGATTGATACTGGTTTGAATGCTGTTTAAAAGAGCTTGGCATTGTTCTTTACCTGTTCTTCATGGTCTAGGAAGAAGGCTTCTGCAGTTCTATCATTTTCTCTCCAGTAATTCTGCCCTAGTGGGTGATTATCTTATTTCTTAAAGGACCATATGCATTGTATTTAAATACCATTTAATCAAGTATCAAGATGTGCTGTGGACAGAGGACCAGTCTAGTGGATGATCTCAACAGCTTACCCATGATGTTCTGATTTTCTGGGCCTGGGGATGTAGTTCAGTGGCAGAGTACAGGTTTAACATTTGAGAGGCCGTGGGATCAATTCCCAGCACCAAAAAGGAAAAACAAAGTCTGATTTTTCTATGTACTATTGATAATAATTAATAGTAGCAGAGTTAATATTGGTAGAATGCAATATATACTTTAGATATATTTTTGTTTGGTCCTTGCAACAACCCTATTATCAATAATATGGTAATATCCATTGTATAAAGAGATAAATCAAGTCAAGTCAAATACGACTGACTTGCTCAAGGTCATATAGGTCCAGTGTGGCTGAGATTCAAACTCAGCACTTTTTTTCATTATCATACTATGCTGCCTCTCTGCAGCTGGGGGCCCCTTTAGGTTCATGGAATAATCATTGGTAAATTTAGGGGCACTTTCAGAATGGTTCACATAATGTATTACCCTTGAAATAGAAATACTGCTGACTGAAGTTAATTTTGGCTTGCATCCATCCAACACACGTGTTCACATGCACATGCACATACAGTCTGACAAAATACTTACCTGTCAATACATAGATGATCAATTTAGATGAATATTGGAGTGAAAATCAAATACTATAAGATATGTAGAGATTAACATGGCAACTTGTGTATCATAAGCATTTGATAATGTGTTTTTCTTTATTTTATAATGATTATTAATAACATATCACATCAATATTATGAATGCATGTGCACTCTCCCCAAAGTATTATCATAGATAAATGAGCACACTGCAAAAAGATCTTAGAGAAATGCAAAATGCTGCCTCTATCACTGTGGTTCTTGCCTTTGGGATCCCCTAAAATATCTTGCATGAAAATTTCCCCATAGGTAAAATGGATATTTAAATTGTGTCTCTTTCAATATCACAATAATGTTGGGAGGTAAAGTAAAATAATTTGCCAATTAAAGCTCTATGAAATTGACTATTTTAATGAAATGCTAGGAAAGCTCCTTAAAATCAGATTATATTTTATACTATTACCTGTAGGCACTTTCTAGAAATATATCATTTGAAATAGCTTTTATTAACAAGAAATAGCATGTCCAATGAAGGTCATGGAATTTTTCTCAAGTACATAAGAATGGTGTCATCTTTTTCATGCCCTCTCATCTATATACCTTGTCTATCTAGGGTACCTTCATGGGAATGACACAAGTGATCACATAGGATCCTGTACCCAGGGTCCTTGTGCTTGCTCTGCTGTAACTGGGTATAGTAATTCCCCAAGGCAATTTTACAAAGGGAACTTACTGCATTTCCAATAATGATGATCTTCTTTACTGTTACCATGTTCAAACACTTAGAGTCTGAAAAGAGACTTAGTAAAAACAAACAAACAAATAAACACAAAAAACCTCAGGGAGATTCAATGTAGGAAAAAAAAAATTCAGGCAGACAAAAACGATCAGTCTCAGAAATACCTTACCCAGTTAGGGAAGAGGGTGCTATGCTTAGAACACACCTGTTTCTGGGATCTGGTTGCTAAGGGGCATCTCTAGCAATCCTGTCCTGCTGGGCCCCAGGTGATGTTAAGGCTGGCTGTGAGGCTGCACCTCTCTGTGTCCCTTGTCCTGAGCAGGACTGCATACCACTCTCCAGCAGACTTCTATCTCCAACATGGGCTGCTCTTGTTTCACTACCAATCTTAATAACAGCTACATTGTGATATAATTCACATACCATAAAATTACCCCTCTCAAGTGCACAATTCAGTGGTTTTTTAGTATTTCAGATGTGCTACATCCCACAACCATCACCACAGTCCATTTTAGAACATTAAACACCCCTGAGACAAACCTCACACTTATTAGCAGTCCCTCTCCAGGCCTCCCTTCCCCTCACTCAACCTCCACCCCTGGCAACCTAATCTATTTTCTATCATTAGGGAGTTCCCTGTTCTAGATATTTCATATAAATGGAATCACATGATATTTGTCCTTGAGTGTCTGGCTTGTTTTATTTAGCATGATATTTTCAGGGCTCATCCATGTCATGGCAGGCATCTATACTTCATTCCTTGCTACGGCCAAAGTAGCTGTACCATACTGTGAATGTGTCTCCCAAGAAGTATGCGTTGGAAACTTAGTCTCTGGTTGAACAGTGTGGGGAGATGGGGCCTCATGAGAACTGACTTATGTCATCACCATGGAAGTAGTTTCGTTATTATAGGAATGAGTTCCTTATAAAAGGACCCTTTTCACTCCCTGACTCTCTTGCCTTCTGACTGGGATGGCACAGCAAGTTGGCTCTCACCAAATGCTGGCCTTCCAAACTTGGATCTTCTAGCATTGAAACAATAAATTTCTGTTCATTTTAAATTACCCAGTCACAGACATTCTGTTAAGACAGCACAAAGTGGACTAAGACATACCATATTTATCTATTTATTAGTTGATGGGTATTTGGGTTGTTTCCAATTTGGGACTATTCTGAGTAATGCTGTGAACATTCATGTACAAGGTTTTTGTGGAGGTGTGTTTTCATTTTCTGTGGGTATTATTACCATTTAGATCTAAAAATGTCTCTTAAAGAGCCCACATGTTAAGCAAGGTTGCAATGTTCAGAGGTGAAAAGACTGGATTATGAGAGCTGTAACCTCATCTGTGGATTAATATACTTCATTAATAACTTAAGTGGATTACTGGGTGGTAACTATAGGTAGATGGGGCATGGCTGGAGGAAGCACGTCATTGTGGGGCAGGCATGGTCTTTGACTGTATCTTGTCCCTGGCTCCTCTGTCTCTGCTCCTTGGCTGCCACAAGGGGAAATACTTTCTTCCACCTTACCCTTCTGCCATGATGTTCTGCCTCATCTCAGGCCCAGAGCAAAGAAGTTGGCCAGTCATGGACTGAGACCTTTGAACCTAAGCCCCAAATAAACTTTCTTCCTCTAAGGTGTTCTCGTCAGATATTTTGGTCGCTGCAAGGAAAAGCCGACTATATCCCTAGGCATGGATATACCCAGCAGTATACATCTAGGATTGAAATTGCCAGGTCAGATGAGCCAACCATTTTTCTAGGTATATTCATGAAGAAGACCCTCTTATCAGTATCACTAAAACCAAACTAGACATTGACTATGAATATCCCTAGGGCTCCAAATTAGATAGTAGTGAAGTCTTTTGTATTTAAATTCAAATCTTAGAATCAGACTTTCTGGAACAGCCACAGCATAAATGTTTTTATAATTAAGTAAACAAAACCCAGAGTAGGTAACAACATCCTTCTACCCTCGGGCACAGTTAGAGTAGATTATCCAGGATTTTTGCCCTACTTCTGCCAAAAATTGCATTTGGCATCTGTTCAGAACCACACTATCTCCTGAGGCACGTTGGAAGACCTGGCCTGGGACATATTTGTAGAAAAATAGGTCCCAAATCACCAGGGTCCCTGTGTGTGTGCTAGGACCCAGGTGTGGGAGGAAGCAGCTTCAGGAGGAGGGATCAGTGGGAAGTAAGAAGTCATCAAAAATAATATGGATACAGCTAAGGCAGTATTTTCACACTTTAAAGCACACTAGATTCCTTAAAGCACACTGCATTAGCCTGGCATCTTGGTGAAATGCATATTTAGGGAGCTTAGTTCCTGTGTTTCCAACAAGTTCCTAGGCCATACCAATGCCACTTGTTCCTGAGCAGAAGGCCCTGAGGACCTCGTGGCAACCATAGCGTGGACCATGTGAAGTGAGTTTCTGAACTCTGAGCAGTTCAGGCACCCCAACCTGCTACTCCAAACTTGACTTCTGTGTGGTTTTCTAGACAAAATATGCCTACACAGGGGGACATAAGAGGAAAACACAAGTGCCTGGAGCCTCCTGCTTCTCTTGCAGAACCAACAAATCTCATCTGGTGTTTCGATTCAATTAAACTCCACAAGCTTAATTAACTGGCATCTATTTGCAAGTTGGGCAGCTTCATGGTGCAGTGAAAAGCCTGTGTCAGACCAGAAATCAAGAATAATTGAAAATAAAATTTAAATGTGTACTGAGTAGAATGCATACTTTACATGTGCAAGACCCTGGGTTCAATATCCAGCATCAGAATAAAGAAATAAGTGAAAAGTGTACTGGACTCTTAAAAAACACTCTAAAAGATCCAATCTAAGGAGAAAGCATCATGATGCAATGCTACTGTCTGGACCTCTCGCTTTTAGGCTCCAAAACACAATGCAATGGTTATTGAGATCTCCTTTGTTCTTGCTTTTCTCACGACTCCATCTCTGGCTCAGTCTTGTCCATAGAGACACTCCTTTACCTCTGTCCTCCCTTCCCTCTGGGTCAGGTTTTAATTGGGTAGACACTGCTTCTCAGACTTTAAAGTGCATGCCAGTCATCTGGGATCTTGTTAAAATACAGATTCTGACTCAGTACATCTGGAGTGACCTGAGAATCTGCATTTCTAACAATTGAGGATGTGATACAAATGTGTCTGAGAAGCATCAGGGTGGATTATCTTCGCTTCTCTGCTTCCTTTATTTCTCCTCCTCTTCTATTCCTCCTTCAAATAAATAATATATACTGATTGAATAGAAGAAATGGTGCTTTCTCATTCTTAGTTTTATCATCTGTAAGAGCAATGACAATGAAGGCTTCTTTTCTGAGGTCAGATTAGAAATTAAATTTAATATTAAGATATGGAAGACCTAGCATGATGCCTGACACACAGTACAGGCTAAATAAATATTAGTTTATTTTATTTCACTTTCTCAGGTTTCTTCTGAAGCTCAGGGCCGGCAATTTTCATAAGTGCTATAGATACTCAAATATTAATAATTGATATTAGAAGATGTTCACAAACCAGATTTTCTTAATAAAAAAGTCACAATTTATTAAAAAGGAAGCATGAATTATAAAACAAATCACTGTGAAAAGCGTAACCTTATGGACTTAGAAACTGCATGCATTGGACATGACTTTCCTTTTGAGCACAGGCCATCTAATATGAGATTAGGATTTCAGAGGACCCAAAGGAAAAGGGCTTCTCACCAACCTTTATTCTCTATTAAAGATTAAACTATCAAAGATTAAGCTGGGAAAAGTCAGACATTACCCACATGGCTTCTAGCCCTCTGCCTCAAAGAGGGTTCTTCAATTATTTGAATGATTCTGAGCCCCAGCAGACTGTTCTCTCAGTAGTGGGCTGTTTACCAATGGGGTGTCTGGCCTTGTGGCAGGTACCTGCAGGCCAGAGGGGCCTACTTTCTAAGGCAGGAGATGTGCTGACCCCTGCATTATGCTTTCTCAAGACACAGATCTTGGTGATACCCCATCATGATTCTCTAAATTTCATCAGAGTCACTGAGGAATGATTCTTACATTATCTAACAGAACCCAGAAAGTCAAGCTGGCATAATTTCTAAACAAAGAGGGACTTTGAACAAGAAAGTCTCAGACATTACACATTCTCATTCCTCCCTGCACTCTGTCGTCCATCTTCTGGGAAAGAGGCATAGAGATCATGGTGCAACTCACTTAGAACAATAGACAATTGTCACAGTCTATTAATTCCATCTGCTTCTGACGGGAAGGAAAAATGGTTACATGGTGAAGTCAGAGGGTCTCAGGCACAAGCAGGGATTTTCCTGAGGGTCTCCCACAGCAAGTACTGATGTATAATTAGAAGCATGCTATAAATAAGAGAACAAGTGCCAGTCTTGGCCTCTGGGTTATCAGGGTTTCAGACTTCCAATCACTGTTTCTGAGATCTGAGCCCACTCTTTCAGTTAAAAGAAAAAAAATGTCATCAGTGAGCTTGGCTGGGAGCTACAGTATGATATGGGTAACAAGAGGAGAGATCTTAACTTCAGATCAGAGAGAGAGAAATGATATTGTCTGCAGTTGGCATTAGAGTTGTACCTCATGTGTCCTACCCATTATCAAGCTATTCTAATGCCTATATCTTAGGTTTCTTGATAATTTCTAAATTACTTTTTTTTGTTTTACCATTCTAAATATGTGTATAATTTAGGGGTATCATTTGGACAACCTTATCCTTAATTGGTTCATCTCAGGAAGCTTCCTTGAATTGGAAGTCAGGACTCCTGACACTCCAACTTAGGCTCATGTGATCTTGGGCAAGCAGGTCACACTTTTTAGACCTTTATCGATAAGGTAATAAATCAGTCTCTGTTGGTACTTTTTTGAAGTATTGTGTGAATGAGTGTCAGGCAAAAACAGGATTCGTGGCATTTAAATAAGTGTGGATAATGTTGAGTTAAGGCTAGTTTTCTTTGTTGCAAGACTTCACAGAGTTCTTAATACGCTAATGTACACTAGGAATCTCCAAAAAGAAGCTTGATTGTCCCTGAAAAAAACTCATCACATCGCTTTCATCACAGATGCCCTCTCCACTGCCTCCCTCACCTTCTACTTACCTTGGATTTTAGTAGTATCTCCTGGAATTTACATGATTTGAGCACATTTTGGGAAATGGTGGTCTAAATAACATCTAAGTTTTAACTAATTTTATGTAACTAATAATTATTTTAAAAGGATATTGGATCCTACTTTTCAAGTTACCAGCTTAGCCAAAATCTACAGAAAATTTCCATGTGCATTTAAAAATTCCATTCCTTTCAGTCTATTCATTGAAAAAAATATGAATTTGGTGTCAATTATGAAAGCATGAATAAATCCAATACTTTCATGTATTCCAAGTAAAAGTTGTTTGCATCTGAAACTCATTATTCAGGCTCTTGGGACTGGTCTATTAATTAGTTGATCAGGGGAATATGTGTGTCATTTAAACATTAGCTCTGAATATACTTGATCAAGTATGTTAGGCTGTTTTAAGAACACATCAGATTGATTTTATGACCAAGCTGATGGTTCAAAAACTTCTTTTGAAAGTGATCCAGGAAAAAAACAATAGACTTCATACTGGTTGATTCAAGGGATATGTACAGAGGATGCTGAAGCTCATTATATCCCACCATCTTGGACGACTGCTGAGGCACAGAGGGTCTACCAAGGGTAATTTCCAAAGAAAGAAATTATAAGAGATCAATTTCCTTCAGAACTTGGGATTCATCCTCAGAGGGGATATCATTGTCTATGCAGGAAGATCTAGTCACAAACAGGCTATTACAGTAACCCAAGCAGTGATGACTAACCATCTATTCATTTTAATTTCTTGGGTAATTGGTTCCATCTACTAGCAGTCAGCCACATATTTAAAAGACTTTTCTCCATAAAAATTTTTCCTCTTGGGTGTGATGGTCAGCTAAGCCAGTAACCATAGTGGATTATGCTAGCATCTCATATTAGTGATTTCAGACGCTCCAGGGATTGGGCATAAATACTTCCCCAAACAAGATCTACTCAGTGACTCCCTATTTTCTGACAAACATAGTCCCAGGATGGTGTATGTTTTGCAATTAGCTTTCCTTTATTATACAGCACAGATTTATATCATTTACTTAGCTGAATTCATGATATCCTTGGAACATTGCAGATATCAGTTTAATATGCCATTTCAGAAGGACTAGAGTAGCTGAATCTATTTTACAGTTTGCCATAAAAGTGGTCCTTTTCGAGATAAGAGCACAATAATGATTTTTATGTGCCTTTCACATTTCAAACTTGGATTTAGTTGGACTACAAAATATTTACATTTTTCACAACCAACAAGTTGTTGGCCTTACAAATTGAATGTAAAGAGACTCCCTTTTCCATTTCAGTTTTCAAAAACATCCAAAATGCCTGCCTCTTCTCTTACCACCGTAGTAGTCATCTAATAACCTACATTTTGGAAAAACAAACCAATGTGGTGCATTTACAAGCCGAAGCTAAAATGTGCTACATTGTTATTATGTGGAAGAATGATTTAATTTATATCATTCTTCAAAGGATAACAAAAATCTGTTCTAAATAGACAAAAAGCATCATTTTGTAGTTCTCTGTTGCTGGAATTATATCTCCTTCATTTGAAAGGTATGTGATTTATGCAAAGCCCACTTTATGGACTCAAATACATATCTCCTGAGACCACCTTCTACAAATATAAAGTATTGTCAGAGGAAGAAAAAGAGGATGGATTTATTGCCTATATGATCAGAGCAAGGGAATGAAATATTTTATTTCGTCCTTGAAGGTTGTTTCATTTCAATGAAGTTAATGGGCTTACAAGAACTTTTTGAATTATTTAAAAATTAATCATGAAAGATGTTAAACACAGAAAATACAATGTATTTATATATTAATTAAGAGTAAAACATTGACATTCTGCAATTTTTCTTTTGATATGCCTTTTAAAAAGAAGCACTTTGATCAAGTCACCCTTGAGAACTTTCCCATTCATTCTCTACCTTCTCTCTATGGAAGCAACTTTTAATCAGAATTTCATGTGTGTCAATGCATTGGATATTTGAAGTTTTACTATGTATGTATGTATGTATTATATACATTATTTATATATTTATATTTGGGTATAAAACTCCAAATAATAGCTAATTTTTTTCTTACCTAAATATTATACTAATCTGTATTTTTTAACAACTTGAGATGTGATTTATGTAATTTATGATACATCTAAAATGTGCAGAACTGTTTGAATGGTTTTTATTACATTCATAGACAATTGGAACCATCACCATCATCAATTCTCTAATATGAATCACCTCAAAAAGAAACCCATGCCCTTTATCTTCATCCCCCCATTTTCCACTCACCCTCATCCTACTCAAAAATCACCACTAATATACCTTCTGTTTCTATACAGGTGTCTATTCTGAAAATTTCCTATAAATGGAATCATGTAATATGCGTGTGTGTGTGTGTGTGTGTGTGTGTGTGTATTTCTTTCTTAGCATGTTTTCAGTGATGGTTCATGTTATTCCTTCGTATGGATATACCACAATTTGTTTATCCATTCATCAGTTGATGGACATATAGTTTGATTCTATATTTTTACTATTATGAATTCTGCTGTTATCAACATTTGTGTACATATTCTTGTACAGTCAGATGTTTTCATATCTCTTGAGTAGATACCTAGGACAGCACTGGTTTTTGATGTAGGTAGATCTAATTCATTGTAAATGCCACATGGTGCTTCATAGTATTTATAAGCCTAGTTTTATTATCTTTTCTCATGGACAAGTTGACTTTTTGTTCTTTTCGTTTTTGACTTGTAGTGCTTTGGTAATCCTTGTATGTGTCTCCTTCTGTATACATAAGGAGTTCCCCAGGGAAGGCTTCCACCTGGGGAGGATGAGCACATTTCAGACTTTTCTAGTAATTGCCAAACTACTTCCCATTATTTCTGTAAACTGGTTTCACATGTGCCAGAAAGATATGAACATTCTGATTTCCCCACAATTCCCCCAAACTCAGTCTTTTCTGTCAATGCTTGCCCATATGATGCACATGAAATGGTGTCTCATTAGTGCACTTTAACATGTATTTTTTGGTTATTAGTGAAGCTTAGCATATATTCTCATATGTTTATTGGTCATTCCCCTTTCCTCTACAGTGAACTGCAGAATTTCATAGTTTTTTTTCTTGTTTTCCATTAGGTTACAGTTTATATCATTAACATGTAATATTCCTTATAAATAATTTTATGTTTATTAAAAAGAAATAGAAAATATCTTCTCCTGGCCTGAAGCATTTTCCTCAACTTAAAAAAAAATTTATCATCTGCTAGTTTTAATTTCTACTATCAAATTTATCATTGCTTTCCTTTATACCTTTTTCATTTTTTGTCTTAGCTTTAAATTCTTTCCTATGACAATGTTGTCTTCTGTATATTTTTTTAAGGTGCTAAGTTTTGCTTTTTTCAAGTTTTTAATGCATTGGAATTGTGCATGTGGGTGTTTTCATGGAATTAATTAAAATATAATTTCATCTTCTTCTATATAAAGTTATCTATTTACTTACCTAATTATTCTAGCATCATAAATTAAGTACCCTATTTTTTTGTTGTTTTTAAATGCCACTCCTGATTGTAAAATAGTAGTGTGTATGTGTGTGTGTGTGACAGAAAGAAGGAAAGGAGGAGAGTTTATTTGGGACTTTCTCTTCTGTTCTGTTTGTCTATCACTGTGCCAATAGAATATTAGTTACTTTAGCTTTATAGTGAATCTTCTATTTAAGAGGGTAAATCCTTCCTCTTTCCCCTCCTCTTTCTTTTTCTTGTTCAAAATTATCTAGGCTACTCATTATCTTTTGCTAATCCATGTATATATTTTAGAACTGCATCAAAATTGTTAATATGCATTTATTAAGTTCCATGAAAAAAATCTGCCTTTGTTTTTATAGTAGTTTTATTGAATTTATAGATTAATTAGGAGAAAACTGATTGACTTCAGTCTTTATTGAGACAAGTATACAATACAAAATTCCCTTAAAAAATAGAAATGGAGTATATAACTTCCAAAAAAGTACAAAGAACAATGTAATAAAGAAAAAATGGTGGAATGAGACAGGCATCATTACCTTATGTACATATATGATTAACAAGAATGCTATGAATGCACATCATGCAAAACCATAGAAATAAAAATTGGTATCCCATAAAAAATGTAATAAAGAGAAGAGTTTAGCAAATTAATATCTTCGCAATCTTTACAGGTTATTGTTTACTACTTCATTACCACCTTTATTTTACAGACCCTACAAAGCATCATTACAATGCAGTTGAGGAGGAAAAAGAGGCAAAGAAGAAATACAGTAAAATAGAAGAACATATATTACAAAACAAAATAACTGAAATAGATCAGTAATCATAACTGTTATAAATGAACTAAATTTGCTAGTTAAAATTAAAGACTCTCAGACTGGGAATTTAAGAGTTCACCCCTCATTTGTTTAGAAATGAAACATTTGTCATGGTGATAAAAAATTTAAAGTGCATACCTATAATCTCAGTGACTTGGGAAGCTGAGGCAGGAGACTGCAGTTTTGAGGCCAGCCTCAGCAACTTAAAATGAAAAAGGGCTAGGGATGTAGCTCAGTGGTAGAGTGCCTCTGGGTTGAATGCCCAGTTCCACAATAAATAAGTAAGTAAATGTGAATAAATAATTTTAAAATAATCCTGTGCCCTCCATCAGTATGCATCTCCTAGATCTCCAATGGTAGGGAATGCGGCTCAGCAAGTGCCCTAACTGCTATGAACCTATATTCTTCTGTGGGCTGCTGCTAGTCAATTAAACCACATGGCATAGATTCTTTGACACCTGGGTCCTGGGAGACAAGGACTCCTCCAAGTGACCCTGGCTCTGGTAATGTACAATGGCCTTGCCAAACTTCTTTAGGCTGTACCCCAATCTAAGATGCTTTTCCCCAACCTTTCTTTCCTTTTTCCTTCACTCAGAATCAAACTTATGTTTTGGTTTGATGGCTCTTCGATCCTTTCCCAGTTCCCTTAATAGTTTCTTGCACAAAAATAAATTTCAGACATGTATACTGAGTTAAAAAAAAACTATTTAAGAAAAATCAAATGAAAACTACAGGGCACAAAGTATAATGAAGATTAAAAAGCATAACTTAAAAGGGAATATTTACCAGATAAAAATGCAGTAATTATTAATTTGTAATCTCAACATGGTATCAATATATACAAAGAAAATGGACAGAATTATAAGGAGAAAACTGCAAATATATAACCATATTCATTCCTTTTCAAATCTGCCTGCACTTTTGCTTAATGTCTAGTGTTTTTCTTAGTGTAGACACACACACACACTCAGACACAAGTAATATTTTCAATATTTGCACTGTATATTCTCTTCCAGATTCTGTCATTTAGGTCCCAGGGCTTAAATCTTTATCTGCTGACTCTTGCACATAGTGGGTTAATTCTTCAAGTATTAAATATTTTCCTGGGAGGCTCATCTTCAACACTGTCTCACACCCCTTCCCAGGAAGCCCTGTGGCTTGGACTGTGAGACCTTCAACAATTTGCATTTGCTTCTGCCAAGTTCCCCAGAGGCACCACCAGCTTTGAGACAATATTATGCTGGTTTCTTGGTGTGGGGAGTTCCTAGAAGTGGGGCAGTGTGTACTTGGACTCCCAGACAACGCAAGATAGTCACAGGGTGACAAAGCCCCTGGTTTGCCTGGAACTGACCGTGGTTCCCAGAATCCAAGATTTCTAGACTTGAAACTCATGGAGTCTTGGATAAATTGGGCTGATTGACCACCCTCAGCATAACCCTGCTTTTCATTTATTCCCTCAGGGAAGAACTGTATTCCTGCCCAAATCTCAAGCAGAGACAGATAAATTCTACGTCAGGCCTATGACCAAAATGATGTTTTCAAGTGCACTCTTCCATGGAGGAGGCAAGCAACACTTACAGCAGCTTTACTCTGCAGAGTTGGATCCCACTGTCGTCCTCTGGTGCATGTTCCCTCCTCCTGCCCATGCACACAGCACTGGCACTCCAGCCCCAGCCCCTCTGCTCTCCTGATATGTTAGCTTCCGTGCTTCCAACTCCTGTTTTAGTTCCACCTCATTTGAGGCAAACTTTGTGTTCTTCTCCCTACCTGTGAGTTCATTATGCACTTAGCCATTTTATGTTGTGTTTTTGCAAGGGTTTCTAAGTCTTTGTAGCAGACCCCAGGATTTTCCATTTCTATAAACTATTTCTAAAGCTATGCTGTGCATTATAAAATATAATTATTGCTTCTTAAAACAGATACCCCAAATTCTTCTTTTTGGCCTCAGTTGCCAAGAAAATCACTCAAATAATTTGGCCTGGGATATGTAAGTTATAGGATTTATCCATTAATAAGACCCAGTGTGATCAGCTCCTCTTTCTCTAGAATGGGCTGTGGCTGAATCTCAGGCTGAAACCACATTTGAAATGCTGTTGGTTCTGGAAAAGATGACCAGCTATAGGAGAAGGCCACTGCACAGTCTGTGAACCTTAATAGTGTAAGAAGTCTCTACACTAAGCCCCATCCATGCACTCTTGTTTAGAATAACTTTGAGGCTACTATTCTTATAGGATAACCAGAGCAACCATGCAGGGGCAGGGAGGGATTGGGAGGGGTGAGGAGGAGCACATGGCATCTCTAGAAATTTTGAAGAAAGGAAAATAAATATTGAAAACAAGATAATTTTACCAAAATAAAGGTTTCAAAGTGAGATATGTGTGTGTATAATTTTCCAGTTCTAATCCTTCTACATACTCTACATACATGTATCTTGAGTTTTTGAGCACTAGAATAAGAAAATGTGACTAATGTAAGCATTTCTTATTTTTACCTCTTCATTTGGAAGAGAGGAATATACTCCTAGAAGATGTAGAATATCAGATGAAGGTATTCAGAAGATAATTTGGCTATTGAATCAGGGATAGATAAGTAAGTAACAAACTCAATAATCATTTACTCTGATTTCATTCAGGATTTTACCTTCTCCCCACCAGGTCTAGTGAAAGCCCTGATTCATTGAAATCAATCAGCATTGTTTTGTTTCCCTACCACTAATTGGGCCTGGTGGTGATCACTTGACCCAGTCAATGAGTAGTAAGGGGAGACGTTGTAGGAGTTTTCCAACAAAGAAATCCTTCCTAAAAAGAAACAGGGGAATGCCGTAATTTCTTTTTTCTTTGTGGCTGAGAGACAATGTGTGTGTGTGTGTGTGTGTGTGTGTGTGTGTGTGTGTGTATCTCATTTTCTGAATATCCATCTGTTGAAGGGCCCCTATGTTGGTTCCATAGTTTAGCTATTGTGAATTGAGCTGCTATGAACATTGATGTGCCTGCATCACTGTACTATGCTGACTAAGTCCTTTGGGTATATACTGAGGAGTGGGACAAACAGGGTCAAATGGTGGTTCCATTCCAAGTTTTCTGAGGAGTCTGCATACAGCTGCTTGTTTCAGTCCCACCAGCAGTGTATGAGTGAACCTTTCCCCCCTTATCCTGAATTGAACTGGAGACAATCATGCTAAGTGAAATAAGCCAATACGAAAAAAAAATCCAAATGCTCTCTCCGATATGTGGATATTAACATACGATAAAGGGGAGGGTAATAGAAGTTTATTGGATTAAACAAAGGGGAATGAAGGGAAGGGAGGGGGGGATGGGATGAGAAAGACAGTAGAATGAATAGGGTATAACTTTCCTATGGTCATATATGATACATGGCCAGTGAAACTCCACATTATGTATAACTACAAGAATAGGATCTTAATTTATACTCCATGTACATATAATATGTCAAAACACATTCTACTGTCATGTATATCTAAAAAGAACAGATTAAAAAAGAGAGACAGGTGATAATGAACAACCCTCTCTTTTGTCTTAGGCCAATGGTGTTTCTGGTGGTGGGAGTCATCTGTAAGTTTGAAGGTGGCTTGTCAAGTATAAGGACTATATGCTGGTATAGTAGAAAGAAGAATGAACCAAGAACCTAATGTTCTTCAGTTGCTTTATTGAGCCTCTCTAGAGCCAAGGTATTCTAGGACTTCTTGTTATATAAGATCATAAATGTCCTCACTGTTCAAGCCAGAGGAAGTGAGATATTTGGCTGTCTATAACCCAAGTCATCCTAATCTATACAATTGGGATCTCTGAGGATCTCTGCTTCAACACTGCTCTATGGGCCTTCAAAAGAGTTGGACACCAAAGAAGATAAGAATTTGAGATATTGTCTATCTTCTCAGATAGCCTAGTGTGGAGGTGTGGAGACCAGCAGGGTAAGACCTGCAGACTGCAGGGTCTGACATCAGGGCTGTTTCCAGGATTCTATCTGAGGAACAAAATGCCATTACCCATTTCAACAGGACTGTCTGACTCTGCTGGAGGTACCCACAAGCTGATGATCTGATGTTCAGGCTGCTGTGGTTTAATTAGCAATAGAGCTCTTGCCTGCATTGGAAGTACAAAGCTCCTCATTTTTTTTCTTTTCTCTAGAGGTACAAATACTGTCCAAGATAGTTCACACTGCAGGGAGGAAGGAGGGATGTGGAAATTCTGTTTATTTGGCACCTTTACCCTGTAGCACTATGGGAGTCTAAGAGGTTGAGCTGTTGATTTTAGAAGTTAAAAAGGGCGGGAGACTTTCTACCACTTTTCCTGAGTGAATAGAAAAGTTCTAAGCAGTTAACTGTCAAATAAATAGCCTAATCTTTCATTTTTGTTTTGCTTGTTATTTTCTCTTTAAAATTGCTAACAGTTGGTGGCCAAGGACCTCAGGCTTCCAACTGTGAAATTGTCAGGGACACACTGAGGCCGGTCTTTGGGGCTGGCCCAATACAGCAGGGGAGATGTCTAAGTGAGACTGAAGGACTTGCTCTGGAATTTCCTTCCTAGGAACCCTGTGCTCTGAAAGTTGGTGCCAAAATGGAAAAACACCCCAAGAGAAAGAGATATCCACCCTTCCTTCCTACTCTCTCCAACCAATCAGATTGCAAGCACAGAAGGCAGATTGCATGGTGAACCCTAATGTGCACTTGATCTCAACTTTACTGCATCTAGTTTTACAGAAACAAAAAGACATGCTTGTCTTAATTTTGAAGGCAGTGTTTAGGGAAGGCACATTCTAGAGCCTAACAATAAGTTTTAGATTGTATCCAGAATTATTTAAGGATGCTCAGAAAGTGCAGACCTACCTAACTACATTGCTGTCACCTAACTTTCCATGGGTGGTCATGTCTATAGTCAGATTTCTGAGTATTAAATAGAGCCTCCGGATCCCTAGAAAGGGCAAGGCGGGTGGGACAGAGGCTAGTTTCTTACTGGTTAAGATTTCCCTCTGTCGATAATTGGATGGACTCTGATGGGGAAGGGAAGCATTAAAAGGGCCTCACTCCTTTTCTGTTTCCTTCTGGCTTTTGTGTTGGCATTAATCAACTGCCCTGTGCTTCAGTCACAACTAGCTGGAGTCCAACAGCATACTTGGGATTTAGAAATTAAACAAAAAGATAATCACCCAGAAATCAGATTTAAATCTGCAGTGACTAAAGTTGCTTTGTTAGAAAAATAAAAGTGTTAAGAAGCTTTTTCTTCTAAGGCTACTAAGCAGTTGTAACTGGCACAAACAGGTCCAGGGCTGTTTGCCTTGACTCATGTAAAACCCACTTAGCATGTGGAAACAGGCTATATTTACTTTGATTTCAAAGCTCCTGCAACTCAGAAAATGGGGACAATTCCTCACTCTTATTTAGAAGAATTGATGCTTTTCTTGTTAATTGTCAAAGCTCGAAATAATACGAACCTGCATTGGTTGACTCAATTGCCACCCCCACGTGAGGGAAATGAGAAGACAAATATAGCAATGGGAGCCCAGAGCAGACAAAAATTACAATGCATGTCACACTGTCATTTTACAAAGTGACTTTTTAAAATAAATAAATAAATAAATAAACCCACAAAAACCCCACAGAGACACATTAATGCCTCAACCTGGAACAATAAAGCTGTGTTAAAAACACTTGCCATTAGCCACCATCTGCTGTCAGCAACTGGGGGGAATCTTTATGTCCTCTTGACAGCTTTGCTTCGTTCCTTGGCCCCTTGATGGAGCGAAGTCTCCACCATGGACGAAACATTGAGGGGCAAAGATTCATTGGTTAGTTTCACAGCTTTGCAGAGCTCTGAGTTTGGTGTAATATTCAATATTCTGGTCAGGGTTTTTAAGACTGCACATAAAAATCAGAGACTTTGCTAACTCTGTTTCCTTCTCTTCTCAGAATGCCCTGTTCCTGTCAGTATTTTCTGTGCTGATCAGAGGTAAGGTGGGCTCACCACCCTTGACAGAGCTTGGAATTTAGGAAAAACACTTTCTTAACTCTGCCCTGAAAGATGAGAAAAGCTACCAGCTTCATCAGAATTCCTCTAGTGCACCTGCATTCTTTTCTCCCATTTGAACTTGTCCTTTTAGACAACTTAGCAAATATAATCTTTGTTCACACTAAAAGTGAACTTGTTTTCTCTTTGTAGTAGTGTGGATTAAGAAATCTTAAAATACATAAGCAAGACAAATGGCAGAGTCGGGCACATGTTTCCTGGCAACTTGGCAAAGAACTCCTATGCAGATAGAGGTGCAGAGCAAAGAAAAAAAAATTGCTATTAACATTCCCAGTGCATTAGGCCCATTGTTTTGCACCTTTTGGATGTACTCTTTCAGCACAGAAGGTATCTGACTAGAGAAGGGGATGCAATGCAGATAGAGTCTCAATGACACCTGTTTGTCATCATTTATTCCCTAAGGGTGTCTCTCCCATCAGGCTCTAAGTGATGAAATCCACTTTTTCAGGATAGTCCTTCTTCAGTTATTAGACAACATGGACTTCTCTAAGATGAAGCTGCAAAGGAAGTGAACTGGAGCACACCATTGTCTCTGGGCAGGGGATTGCTTTAGTCATCTCCATTCCTAAGGCTGGTGCCTCTGACCACTCTAGTCATGGTTATTGGATGCTGTTTCATCTTTGCTGTCTGTCTCCTGGTGGTGCACTGGAAAGGAAATGGAATGACATGGCTGGAGGAGATGGGGAACAGAGAATGAGAAAGAAATAGAGAGCAGGCCTAGGCCAACCTATCAGATGTACTTTCTGTCATCCACACTCTTGTATTCTCTTTTCTTCTATCCTGTGGACATAGTCCTTGCTTTAATCTCAAAGGACCTTATAGTGGAATTCCCACTTAAAACTGTAATAACAGTGACAACATCACTTCAAATCCACCCAGAGCACTCACAGGCTCTTAGGAAGAAGACTCTGTAGACACACAGAAATATGTAATCTTTTTCTTTGTTTCCTCTTCTTTACTCCTTTTGTAATTTTAGACTGGCTCTGGACCTCGCCCAAACTAAAATGACACACCGTACTGGTGGACAGGCAGGCTGAGGACTCCAGAAGCCAGGAGACACTGCTGTAAAGGGTGAGACCATTGCTCTAGGGATTTTTGCTCTCTGAACAGATGATAACAGTAAGCATTTTGCATATAGAAACATGATTCACTGATCAGAACTCTCCTTCTGATTATATTATTTATGTTCTCTAAGGCAGCACAAAGGAGACATATCCAGAAAACCTTTATAATGGGAGCTTATTACATTACCTATGGCAAGTCCACCAGGCCTCAAGGAGAATAAGAATAGTAGACCACCATTGTTTGGGATATTGCTCAGTTTCAGGGATGACATTGTGTCAGTGAAAATCAATCATCATAATTCCCAAGAATATACGACCTACTTAGTTTTCACCATTTGGCATCAAACACTGTCCTCGATCAGAGATTCAGCTCTCCTGGACAGGAGGCTTTGCTCGCATTCAGATGGCTCATCAGCTAGCTCATCAGCAGCTTTATTATCAACACTTAACGTAGGCCCTGTATCGAGCATTTTACACACATAAACTCAATTTAATTGTACCAACAACCTTATGTGTAAAATACTAGTATTATTTTCAGTTTTCAAATAAGGAAATTGAGGAAGAGAAAGATTAGATTACTTGCCCAAGGTCACCCAGGTAGTAACTGCAGGGCCTGGAACGTTGGCTCAGGGCATGCCATTCAGTGACAGCACATTCCTGCATTTATGCTACGGTTTGTCAGAGATTCCCCATCCAGTCAGAGAGCCCGGTGAAGATGGTAGTGCTTCAGCTATGTCCTGGAGGCCCTGTGCTCTGCCAGCTAAATCCCTTTAATTGCTGGATGGTGGGGAGGTTCTGAGATCCTCGGGGAAGAACTTAGAGCAGCCACTGTAGAGCTTGGGGGAGAGACTCTTTTTCAATTGATAAGGAGGAAGCATTTTAATATTCTAATAATGGGTAGTCCCCGGTGGTAAGCATAGCCCTCTATACGCACATGACTCATACGTAACTCAAATACTACTTCATTTTCCCAAATTGAATGACCTTTTTCCTCTCACCTAGAACAAAGACAAGTTATGTCACCCTTGTATCAGCATATGCACTCGGGCACGCGTGCGCATGCACACACACACACACACACACATACTCCACCATTTCAGTAATGTACTATTTGGATCATTTACTTTAGAAACAAACAGTATTTATATGGGATATCTTTGGACCTTATGTCTAAAATTGGTTCAGATAAGATTTGTTTAAATAGCAATGTTTTCATGTATAATTTATTCTCGAAGATTTTTATAGAATGACTAAAGGAAGAATATGTTCTGAGGGTCAGATAGCATCTCCTTTTGCATTTAGAGTCATAGGTCTGTTTAACAATGCAGTACAGTCTGGCTATACTCTAAAACAGAGCCCAAGTGAAATTATGTGAGTCAAATAAAGATATCACTTATAAAATGTGTCCCTTTAATGAGATTAGCAATCTTTAAAAAATGAATAAGGTATATACAAATGTAAAACTGAAATTACCACTCAACAATTTAAACACCTGCATTTATTTAAACTTGTTACTGAATGAGAATAACTTACCCTAAGGGGGAACTGCCTTAGGAATAACATCTATTGAAAACAATTTCTGTTCTCAAATCCAGTGCCCTAGTCACTTTCTACACTGAAGGTAGGCATTAGAGTTGTAGCTTGTTAAAAAAAATTTAGTGAGGACACTATACTAGGGAGGCTCCATATAAAGGAACAAAGGACAGCATAAACAGTTAAATGCAACCAGAGATGCTTCCAATCAGAAGCCACCAAGCAACCTCTGACTAGGCAGTTTCCATTCTGACCAATCAAAAGTAATTTCTTTTCTTTTCTCTGAATTCTGTCTATAGCTCACTACCCAAGCTCCTGAAATTCTCTAAATCTCTTCTGGTTCTGAGCCCTGCCTGATTCATAAATCCATCTGTGTTCAAATAAACTGTTAAATTTATTTTGTCCGAAGTCTTTCTTTTAAAAGAGGAAATTTACTTACTTTGCCCAGACATAAGCCAATAAAACAGTCCCCACCCTCCAAAAAAGTACCTGAATGAGCTCTAGTAACTAAGACAAGGTAAAACATCCTCTCCCATTAGCCTTGTAAGTTTCGTTAGCAAGCAGTTGAATGTCTTAACCTGACAAAAAATTGGAAATAAAGAAAGAAAGAAAAAAAAAAAAGGCATAATAACCCAGGCTACCAAAAGCCACTGTTTTAGTTATTTTCCCTTTAGCTACATGAGGTCCTCTGCCAGACAGGATTCTGGATCAATTTCCAGACACTCATAGACACTTTTTTTCTTCAGGAAGCAGGTTTATTGTCTGCAGGGTCCAGAGGTGGCTAAGAATTCTTCCTCTGAATCAAGATTTTGGAAATTTTTTGAACTTTATATCCAGTGGGAGGAGAGGCTTAGAGATTTACATGACAAGTGCTTTCTGTTCCATCCCCTAGACCAGACACAGGTTTCATAAGTTTTTACCAAGAGAGCAGAGATAGTATCTTTTTGTAAAACAAGCTTGCAGACTAACTCTGTCACACCTTTTGTGTGCAAACCTGGCATTTATAAGAAGAAGGCAGCTTTAACCACATTAACCTTTGCAGATATCCTACTGGTCTGACAAGAGAAGAAGCTTAATTATGGCAGGGGTATTTTGGGTGGGGGTCTCTGGCCTGCTTCAATAGTTCTTTACTAATGGTAAAGATTTTAATCCAAATTATTATTTTAAAATCACAATCCTTTTCTTGCATTTGATTTATGGGTATTGATTTTATATCCTACTACTTTGCTGAATTCATTTATTAGTTCTAGAAGTTTTCTGGTGGAATTTTTCGGATCTTCTAAACAGAATCATGTTGTTGGCAAATAGTGATAGTTTGAGTTCTTCTTTTTCTATTTGTATTCCTTTAATTTCTATTGTCTGATTGCTCTGGCTAGAGTTTCAAGGGCTATGTTGAACTGAGGTGGTGAAAGAGGGCATCCCTGTCTTGTTCCAGTTTTTAAAGGGAATGCTTTCAATTTTTCTCCATTTAGAATGTTGGTGGCTTTGAGCTTAGCATAGATAGCTTCTACATTGTTGAGGTATGTTCCTACTATCCCAAGTTCTTCTAGTGTTTTGAACATGAAGAGGCACTGTATTTTGTCAAATGGTTTTTCTGCATCTATTGAGATAATCATATGATTCTTGTCTTTAAGTCTATTGATGTGATGAATTACATTTATTGATTTCCATTATGTTGAACCAACCCTTGCATCCCTGGGATGAACCCCACTTGAACATGGTACACTATCTTTTTAATAGGTTTTTGTATGTGATTTGCCAGAATTTTATTGAGAATTTTTGTGTCTATGTTCATCAGGGATATTGGTCTGAAGTTTTCTTTCCTTGATGTGTCTTTGTCTGGTTTTGGTATCAGGGAGATACTAGCCTCATAGAATGAATTTGGAAGGGTTCCCTCCTTTTCTATTTCATTTCATGGAATAATTTGAGAAGTATTGGTGTTAATTCTTTGAAAGTCTTATAGAACTCAGCTGAAACTCCTTTTGGTCCTGGGCTTTTCTTGGTTTAGTAGACTTTTGACAGGCACTTCTTTTGAAGATGATTTTAGTTCTGAGAAGGCACCTTTAAGGAGGCAAATCTTGAAAAACCTCCAAGACCCAAATGCCCTCACTTTTTTCTTTACAGTAATAAACAGGCTGAATAGGCTACCTTAAAAATGCCTTCAGATGGAATGCTATTAAGCTATAAAGAAGAATAATATCATGGCATTTGCAGATAAACAGATGGAATTGGAGACTATCATGCTAAGTGAAATAAGCCAATCCCAAAAAACCAAAGGCTGAATGCTTTCCCTGATAAGTGGATGATGATATAGAATTGGTTGGGGGGAGTGAGAGAAGATGGAGGAACTTTAGATTACAAAGAGGGAAATGAGAGGGGGAGGGGCAGGGGTATGAAAAAATGGTGGAATGAGACAGACATCATTACCCTAAGTACATGTATGATTACATGAATGGTATGAATCTATATCATGCACAACCATAGAAATGAAAAGTTGTGCTCCATTTGTGTACAATGAATCAAAATGAAGTCAGTACAAAATAAAAAAATAAAAAATAAAAAAATGCCTTCAGAGGGTTATACTTGAAACAGTTTGATCCAAACAGTTTTGATAAACTGGAAACATTAAGGCAGCCCCAAGGATTGAGGCATTTAATCCAGAAAGTCTGTTTTAGTTTGTTTTCTGGTTCTCCATGAACTGCAGGCAAACGGCAGCCTGTTGTGGTCAAAGGACTAAACCCATCTAACTGCACCACCCTTCTCTCATCCCAAGCCTTGGCGTTTTTTGTGTTGTCTTGAATTATGTGTCCAAAGGACTTAAGTCCTCCCCTCTTATAGCCCTGTGCCTTGTACCTGCTCTAAACTGTAGAAGAGATGAGGAGCATTTACAGTGCTGGGAATGGCCCCTTTGTGACAATGGTATTGCTCTGTTCGTTGTCTTCTCAGTTTGAAAGCATTTCCTTAACCTCAAACACACCAGTCCATCATAAACCACTCTTCCTCTAGGGACTGGGAACTTGGCCCCACCTGATACTGTAATCCCAGGTACAAGTGGATGGGCAGATTTACTATAACTGCTGGATTCCTGAGCCTCAGGTTAAGATTTACTTCCCTAGCTTTGAACGACAGGGGTCACTCTGGTTTGACATATTCCATTCTAGGGAGTCATTTTCATTTCTCTTTATTAGCACTCTAGTGTTTTAAGTGAGGACAATATTGAGCAATGACCAGGGATAATGGTTGAATTCCGAGGTCTAAGAAAAGCAGTCATAATTTCTCAATCTTCCAGTGCCATTCCAAAGCAATTTGAAATTGTTTTTGTTCTGGAATATATAAGAAAACTCTTTGCCATAACCTAATCCATCTTTAGGGATTTTTTTTTGATAACCTCACCCTATCCCCCAAAAAATCACCTAGGAAAAGAACATAAGGAAACATTTCAGTACGATATCTGTACTGCATTATATCTACCATTGTCAAACCTTTGTATATTTGGGTTAATTCAAGAATTTTTAAGCCATCATCCAGCTCCAGTCATCTCCTCCTACAGATGAAGAAACTGAAGACTCCAAGAGAAGAGATGATTTTCCTAAGATCCCAGTGTGAGAGAGGGAAAGGGCTGGATTGGACACCGGTACTCTCAATACTCATTCCAGTTCCTTACCCTGCGATAGAATTTACCACTTCATAAAAACCCAGCTAGGGTAGCAACTTCCCATCTACTGAGTGGCAAATGGTTTGGTAGGTGAATAAGATTCAATTTTACTTTGTCCCCCAAGCTCCCATATATACTTTCTCCAAATAATTTATTTTTATATAGCAGGCACAATTTTATATTCATCATGAGACAGAAGCAGAATGCAATTTCAATTTTAGGTTAACCTAAGATAGGTCATGGTTAGAATTTTATTGGGAATGGAATGGAAAACACATGTTTGAAGTCACCCATAAGAAACCCATTGCTTGTTCCAGATGCCTCTGTCCCAAATATGTCCAAGTTATGAACACAACCATCTCACATCAAGAACAAAATCTGAAGTCTAAAATATTCTTCTATAGTAGTCCAGCAGGGTATTACCCTAATTAAAAAAAAAAAAAACAAAAACACACATAAATCAGACATCTTATGTAATAGAGAAATTCAGTGTGGGAAAGTGAATACTTTGATGAAACCAGGCAAACTTTTACTGTGTTAATTTTAAACATACCTAGATGAGGAAATAGCACATTATGGCAGTCAGAGACCCTTCTTCAAACACTAACAGTGGCCCCTCCAAGTGCCAGAGCAACCATGATCTTGCCTTCTTGCACACACACTAGCATTTCTTGTGCTGTACATCTTGTAAATGGAATGATGCAGTAGGTACTCTGCGAGGGTCTGGGGGGTTTGACTTTTTTTACTCAACCATGGACTGAGAAAATTATCCATACTGTTGAATATATCTCTAATTATTCTTTCACTGTGTATGTAAATCAAAATCTATTTACTGCTGCTATGCTATTGTTGGGTGTTTCAGTGGTTATCCCAAAGATTTTTTATTGTGTTGAAATTTGCAGGAAACATTAACTCAAAAGGAATAAAGTAATCTTTCAGAGATGTGGTATAGTCCACTAAGGGAAAATAATAGCTCATACTATGGAATTATTTTTCAAAATCTCTGATGCTGAGAAGTAATTACACATCCTGTCCCCACCACCTCTCTCTCCCTCCCGCCCTACCCTCCCTGGGGTGTGGGTGTAGGTGTGTGACTTACTATCCTCCCAGCCAACAGTCTCCATGGAATCCTTCAAAGGCCTGAACCTCAGGCTGGCAGTAAGCATGCATGCCCCACTCAAAATGAATAGCTGGATTATTGTGACATTAGTAAACAGGTAATTCGTTTCCCATGTCATTGTTCCTCATCTCGAGCTGGTTAGCCAAGCCTTTCTGAAATCCTGACTTGTTCGGCCTACTAGCAGTTACAGTCCATTTCAAGCTCCTCTGTATAAAATCCAGTCTTGTCAAAGGGAAGACACCTGCTCCCAGCAGGAGGGCTGCTCACCAACTGCCAAATCCTGTGTTACAGTGTCTAGAAACAGAACGATCTTTCCATCTGGAATGTGTCCTCTGCCACAACTGCTGCCTTGAGTTGACTGCCAACCTCTGGTACCAGAATGAGGCAGGGAAACATGGGAGGAGGGTGCAGGGAAGTGAATTTCCTTTCTTGACATTGTGATTTTTAAGGCTAATTTTCTCTGAAGCAGTAGCGTTTACTTTCTGGGTGACCTCAGCCAAGTACAACTATGTCTAGGTTTGCTTTCCTCTTCTGTGACCATGATGTAACTTATTTATTTCTTATAGACTTTGAATTTTTACACTTTTTATTATTGTATAAGGAAAACAAACTTACTCGGGATCCTAGCCTTCCTTTGAGGCAGGAAAAGCCAGAAGGCTCCTGCTCTGCTTCATATTCCACCCTGCCAGCGTGGGCCGTCCAACTCTGACCTCAGCCCAGGAAGGGGCTGCACCCCATGAACATAAACAAGTCCATTCCTTTACAGTTGGGGTGGTCATAAGGGGCTCCAGTTTCTAGAAGCTATTTAACACTGTGAGTCAAATCCTCCTGGTGGCTCTTGGATACATTTTGTAATCCCCGTCGCCTTCCTCCTGATTGGAAATTATCAGTGCCTTTCTGATTCCCAATTGCCTGCTCCTCAGAGTCACAGGAAGCACAGCGTTTCTGAAAAGGTTAGCTTTATTTCTACCTCTACTGGGTTGTGCCTGGAATACACGCAGAGGTAGTTCTCAGGTAGCAGATTCTTTAAAACTGCGGAAAATGTATACCAATATAAAGAGAGAAACTCAACTGAAAATTTAAAACTAGTTTTCAAGACTGCTATTCTCTATTGAAACTCATTTAATGGAACTTTAAGATAGCTGGGGGCTCTTGATGTCATTGCTATGGATGGGATGCAAGCCACCCAGTTTGATGCTTTGAGACAGGATATTGAGAAAGAAATCCAAATTATCTCAAGGCATTCTCAAGGCATTCTGTAAATCATAAAGCATAAAACAGTATAAATTGTAGTTATTTTAATTGACCCCATGATTTAAATATTTTAAAATTGTCTAAATATCTTCGGCCTCTAAATTACTGTAATCCTAAAAAATAGCTGTCACCAAACTAGAATACAAAAACCTCTACCCTTGCAGAAGCCCAGTGCTAATCCCTCCTCTAAACTTATTTTCTCCACAGGTAGATAACCTCCCATGGGCTCCATCATTGTATCCTATTTAATTAAAACAACAGTAATCACCAAGTAATCTAACTCACTCTTAACAAACTATTGTATTCTCACAAGTCTGGTTTTGTTTATTTGTTTTTTCCTCCTCCAGGGAGCAAAAAGATGAGAAAAGGTAGATATTGGTTTGAGGTCAGAAAGGAGATTTATGTAAGAAAACTAAACTACCAGGGGAATCAACTCCATTTAACCATAAAGCACTTCCACCTGCAAGCTCTGAAAAGATTTCCAATTATTTACAAACAGATAACATTGTGTTGCTCTCTCTGTATTACAGATAAGTCACCAGAAAACAACTAGTTTGACAAAATTGCTTGGCAGCCCATTAACTGTATAGCTCTGCTAAATATCCACCGTGGGCATCCCCCTGCGGAATTTGCTAAGGAAACAGTGGAATGAGTTTGAACCAGAATTTTGGAAGTCAGGAAGTCAGAAGCAAGAAATGACTCACACCATTGATGTACCAATTGTATCAAGCGGAGGATTGATTAGTGGCTATTGGGAGTGTGTGTGCTTGAGAGAAAGAAAGAGAGAGAGAGAGAGAGAGAGAGAGAGAGAGAGAGAGAATGAATCATAAATAGACGGTTACATATCCAGGAAGAGTAAATAAACGTTGTAGGCCTTCTAAGTGTGAATGAATGTTTTATTGCAATCTGTCCAGGGACAGCTCAACTTAGTGATCACTAGAGAAAGGCCTTTCTTCAGGCTCAGCTTCTGAGAGTGAAAGTTATTTTCCTCATCTTAATGTAGATAAATTCTTATTGTACTATGGTACAATCGGGAAGCAATTCAGCCATGCTAAGCTGAGACTCTGAGACAAAATAAATGACTCTAGTTTAGTGATGCATATTTAAAATCCTACCAAGCAACATTTTTGAAAGTCTATCTTTTATTTTCTGCTTTTCTGAGATGCTTCCTTTGCAGATGCTGAGAGACATCTATGCCATGTCTATGTTTGGGGGCATTTGGAATACTGTAAAATAGAAATAAATGTCAAACTAAAAATTACAAAAGCTGATATAGTTTAAATATTTGCATTAAAGATATTAGCACTTTCAACTCAGAAAATACAATTTAATAAAATTGGCTATTCCAAACATAATTAGAGGACTTATTTTAAAAATGAAATTACTGTCACTTATAAGTATGATAATCTGGTAATGGGACAAAAGTTTAAAATGATTTGCTGAATGCCATTTTTTCTTCCAATCCTGTTGGTTCATCTCTATAATTACACATATAAATCACCTCATTTGGAGATAAAGTCAGAAATTCAAATTTTGAGCAATCAATAAATGGGAGACCCAGATCACAGGGACTCTGCTCTATCACTCTTCTGACTGGCCATCAGTTTTCTGCATTTCTACCTGTTCATGATGCTAAATAAGGTTTGACAGGGGGAAGTGACTTGAGGAAATGGTTAGTTCTCACCTGTCATCCTCAAAGTCAAGTCCATGGACTGTCACTGCTTTGGAATTACCTGGAACTCTCATTAGAATTTCAGATGGGGGGGCATTTTAAACATTCTGTGTCAGTATCCCTGATCCGGGTCTCAGGAACCTGCCTCTATTACTATGCCTAACTGATTTTGGGGGGCAGGGTACGGAAATATTTGCAAACCACTGAGCTGTTGGGACTGAGGGTAATGAAGCCTGATTTCAGATGTGATTGAAGTTGCTGCCCAGAAAAACCATTCTGCTCACATTTTGTGCAGAAATACTACCTTACAGTGGCTGTATTTTTATTGCTCACCTCAGATGATTGGGGCCACCTGAATGGCTCTGGTGCATTCAGAACCACTAAGGACATTTTAAGCTACCAGTCTTAAGTCCTTTATTATTATTTTTTTTCCCCTTTAACCAACTTGGTTCTTGTCCCATAATGAAGCACAGAGTAGGTGCTCTGAACTTAAGGTGCTCTTGCAGTTTTCCCCCTGGGGGGGTCTTGTAGCCTCTAGCATGAAGGAGTAAGCAGTTTTACTCCAGAAAAGGCCCTTTATGGTATTTCTCAGAAAACCCTGGAAATTGCCTGCACACCATCATGTCTGGTAGCACTGACCCCAGGAGGTGGTACGGTAGTGGATGCAGGATCCACAGTGGCCTTGCTCTACACATTCTGCCCCCTGCACAACATCAAGAATTCACAGGCTGACATCCTGCCCCAGGGATGAGATGGAGGCTCAGAGATACATGGCCAGTGAGAATAGGCTGCTCCCATGGATCTAAACATGGGCCCCCTTCACGCCCTGCAACACACTACTTGAACACAGAAAAAAAATATCTTCAATGACTACAAAAATGCCTCGCCTCTCCCATGGAAAAGGATTTAGAAAAAACCCAAAGATAACAGAACTAGACTGACTCTGGGAATGTTTACAAGGAGATGAGCCCTTACACAGCATCATGAATTACAATGTTTCATGAAACATAACAGAAGGCAGAGTGCTCTGGTCACTAACAACTCCAAAAACTGAGTGCTGGGATGGCCAGCCTGGTTTGTGAGAGTCTTGGCTAAATCACATCCTTGAATGAGAGAGAACAAGAGGGTAAAAACTATAGGTAAATTCTAAAGCAGTACATGTGCTAGTTGTTACTCTTATCACTAAGAACAATTAGCATATTACTAGATGATGTCATTTGCTAATTAATTACCTCTTTAATGGAGGGATTTTCTTTGTATTGGTTCCTTTTGCACATCAAAACAAAGTTTTTTAAACCTAGAAGAGTTATATATTGTCCTGGCATTTGTTTTGATGCTGAAGGTTATGTTACATATTATAAAGAAAGATTCTGGGTATTGCTAAGATATTATTTATTCCCCCAATTCCCTTCCTCCCCATTGAAATCCTTCAAAGCTCAGAACAAATGTCACCTTCATAAAGTCTTTTGACAGCCCCTTTTTCAGCAAAAAATTAGCAACTCATTCCTCTGTGTTCTGGAGGCTTATAGTTTATACCTCTTTTAGCATTTATTTCCCTCTGCCTCATGTGATAGCTGTGCCTTGGTCTGGCTTCCCATTCAATATTGACCTCTGGGAGAGCTGGGGCCATGACACCTCTACTATCTCATACACCAGAACAGTGGCTTTCAAATGGCAAGCGTCACGAAGCATCCACTGAACTGATATTTGTAATCCTACAACAGAAGTCAGACACTGGTAGGCCATAGACCAGAAACATCTTTTAAATTTTGACACAGTGTCATGTTGGCAGATTTCATATAAGACTCTATATGTTTGGCATCTCCTTAGCTATCATGTATTTGATCAGGACAGCAGCTGCTTCTTTGTAGTGATGACGCTTCCTCTCGTCTTCCCCAGATGCCTTCAGTCACTTATGTGGGCACCCTTCTCACAATGATGCCATTCCTTGCCTTCTTTGACATTAACCAGGATGAAATGCCTCCAAGTACATACATACATATGTACATGTATGTTTATTTGTGTATATGGTGGAGTCGGTTCAGAGCCAAAGACTATGTTGGCCTGGCTTGATCATTTATAGTTCCATACCAGACAATTGATTGGTTTGCTGTGCTATACAATTTTATTTATTTTTAAAGCTGGTGATATGTGATCTGATCATATTTTGGTTCATGTATAGGTCTTGTTGACTTTGTGGAATAATAGTCAAGTTTCAATATGAGATATACTCATAAAATTAATTTTAACATTAACACCTAGTTCTTGTTGGTCTGATTTTCCCTTAGCTTCATGTTTTTGCAGAGTCTTTCTCCTTCATCATTCCTAGAAATCCCCACTGGGGATTATAAATTGACAAAGTTTTCTCTTCTCAAGGTCTCTATTTCTCTACTTCCCACTCTTTCCCCCACCTGCTTCAGGCTGGTGTGTGACCGTAGTGTCTGAAGAACAGTTCTGATAATGGCCTCTAGGTCATCAAATGAATGAATGTTTTTCAGTGCTCTTTGTATCTTGGAAATCCTTCCACTGCTAATTAGTTTGCCTTTTTCTCAAAGCTGTGACAATATTTCTTATATTCCTCCCAGCTATCTGGTTTCTTTTTGTCCAAATTCTCTCCTTACATATTTCCCTCTACCTGACTATTAATATTTGAGTTCTGCAAGACTGAGCCATGGTCCTCTTTTCAACTCATTCTTTATTTTCTTTCTAAAAACTTATTCATGTCTTCAACTTCATTACTACCTGTATGACAATATATAAACTTTCCATTGAGTTCTAGACCATATATGTCGTTATCTATGCCTTGATATCTCAAAGGTATCTCAAGTTTAACTTATCCCCAAATACATATTCTCTCCCAAATCGGTCCTCTTCTGGGATTATGTAGTTCAGTTAATAGCAGAGCCATCCAGCTATCCAAGTGAGAAAACTATGAACCGTCTGCCTTGTGTACCTCCATATTGGTGATATCCATTGCCAAATAGGATATTGTACATCCCATATATCTTGAGTCTGTCCACTTATCTCTATCTATGTCATCCTATCCTGATCCAAGCTACCATTATCTATCACCTGGACAACTTAGAGTGTGTGTTAACTGGCCTCCTCCAGTTCATTTCTTATATAAAGCCAGAGTAATCTAAATGCAAATGTGATCATGCTTAAAGAGTCCCTTTAGTGACTTTCCATTGCTCTTAGAATAAAGACCAGAAACCTTAACAAGGCTGTGCATGATCTGGCCTCCACCTGTTTCCTTAGCTTCCCTCATCAATACTTTGCCATTACTTGCTGTGAACTGACTACACCACTTCTCCACATTTTAAATGCTTCATACACCTTCCCACTATGGGGCCTCTGCTCACATAGTTTCTTCTGTGTATGTCTATACCATTCTATTTCCAAACTATACTTCCTCAGCTGTTGTATTCTATGTCTCCTTTGTCATCTCAAATATCACTTTTCCAGAAAGTCTTTCTTGACCTCCTTTAGCATGCTCCATCGGTAATGGAATTAATTATAGTAAGTAATTATAAATTTAATTTTTGACTCTGATTAATGTCTTTTTCCCACACTGTGTTTTTGCCCATTGTTTGCCTAGGAGTATCACCAGCTCTTACATAATGCAGAGGTGAAACATGTGTTTTAGAGCATAAAAACATATTATTTATAGCAGCACAATTCACAATGGCCAAACTATGGAACCAGCCTAGGTGTCCATCAACTGATGAATGGATAAAGAATGTGGTATATATACACAATGGAGTTTGATCCAGCCATAAAAAAAATAAAATAAAATTATAGCATTTGTAGGAAAATGCATGGAACTAGAAACCATCATGTTAAGCAAAATAAGTCACACACAGAAGGTCAAGGGTTATATGTTTTCTCTCAAGCAGAAGCTAGAGAGGAAAATGGAAAAGACAGGTCGGGAGGGTCTCATGAAAATCAAAGGGAGATCAGTAGAGGAAAGGGACCAAGAAGTGGGTGGCAAATAGGGAGGGAGGAGGGAAGTGCTGGGGAGTGATATCAGCCAAGTTATATTGTTATGTTGTATGCATGTATGAATATATAACAACAAATGCCATCATTATATACAACTATAATGTACCAATAAAAATGTGGAAAAATTCTTTTAAAAATTACTAATTCTATTGATCAGAAATATCTTAATCCAGCCTAGTCAAACACTCTGCAATACTTCATCAGATCACCTCCCATTTCAATTTACTATCACATGTAAATTGTCTACAGAACAAAGTTAATAGAAATACCTTGTTGACAATAAGACCAGAGTTCTATGTACCTGGCTTAATAACATCTCTTCCTACACCCTAAATTTCCAAATGCCTCTGTAGCTTCAGAAAGAAAAGTATCAAAGATGGATGGCTAATGGCACAATATTTAAATTGCTTTAGTAAAACCATTAAAGGGAAACTGGGAACAATATTTTGATTGATTCAGCACAACAAACAAATTGCACTGATATGTTTCTAAATTGCTACTATCATGATCTTTAGCAATTGTATAATGTAAATCATTAGTCAATCAAACACTCAATATACTGTGTGAGCTCTAACAAAAATGGGCTAGATATGATAATTAGGTGAAAATTTGATCATTACATGAAAATGAAAACAGGGCTTCTATTAATTTTGCGGTTATGTGTGGTCATCTTGGTCCTCACACTGTGCTCTTATTCCAGTCCTTTAAATTTCCCTCTAAAGCATTAGTATATTCTTAAACTCATGTTAAATTTCTTCATCTGAAATATTTTTAAAGAAGTATTAAGAATTCGGTTTGGATTTTTTAAAAAAGAATTTCGTAGACTAACTAGCTTCAATGTTTAATTACTATTTTCCTTATTGAAGATTTCTCAGTGTGGTTGCCCAGGAATGGTGAGACTGTTTTTGTGGAATTCTTCAAAGAATATTAGTAGTCAGACTTCAGGAAAAGACATACATAACTGAAAAGCAGAAGATCATAGCAAATATTTTAAAAGTCCAAGAGTTATATTCTCTAGGTGGTGATTTATTTTTTTAAAGCAAACAAATGAGCAATCAAAGTCTACCTGCAAGTTTCTCCAAGTTTTCCTGTTTGGTCTCTGAAATGCCAGTTTTCTGACATGCAAATTCATGTAGATATGAAGTGAAAACTTTCAGATGTTTTCCACTGTTGACACTTCTCTTCTTGATGTTTCCCAAACCAGACTAGATCTTGCCAAAGCAAGAGGCAGTCTTGGTTAGAGAAGGAAGAGCTTTGAGTCAGCTTTCCAGAAGGTATTCTATTAGAGTTCAGTTTTGTTTGATAGCTGGTCAGTGCAAGGGGAAATTGAATGGAGTTAATGCTGTGCTACCCTTCTGAGCACTGGGAATCGTTCAAAATCGAATCTTCTAACACAATCAATGACCGTCATTTATCTTCCAAAACCACATTTGACTAATCAGCTTCTCTCATTTTCCTCTGCTGAGACTTTCAGCCATGCTTTTTATTAGATAGAGGGGAGCACAGAACTCTCCTTTCAACTGCTTTCCACACAATTAACATCAACCAGAAACAACTGACTCAAAGATAAAAAATTAGCCCATTGTATACTGAAATGGGGACAAACAATTATGCCAATAAAATCTACCAGCACAAGAAGCCGGACCCATGAAACTAGTACATTTGGCAGAGTCTAAGACTTTTGGTTATTGCAGAATCTCACTCTCCTTCCAATCTGTCACCTGCTAGCACAAATGGACAAACAGACAATGTTTAATGGAGACTTGAAGAAAAAGTTCATAGCTCTAGCAGGGGTCATTTAGTGCCAATTTATCCAAGACGGCAGCATGAGTTTGTGTAATAGACATAAGGAACTTCTTTTTTTTTCCCCCAAGCAAATCTTCACATAAAGGCATAACTTAGCAGTCCCTATAAAACAAGAACATTATTTTTCAGACATAATTCTTTTCCCTAACATATAATTTAGAAAGGAAAAGAGGTATCAGTTTAAACTTCAAATACTTAAATCTTTGAACACTGCTTGTCTGACATTAAGAAGGAATGGCTTGTTTCAAGACCATGTATCTCTACAGTGAAATGGCCAGTCTGGGACATTACTGAGCTGCCACTGCACCATTTTAACAGAGAATCACTCTCTGAACATCCATCTGGATTGAGTGGACAGGCCATGGTGATCCAAAGTAATGGGTTCTGCTGCTCCATGGGCTTGGTGTTCCAGTTGATTGGACACAGCTTCAATCTGACTAGGAGTTTACAGATGGAGATACTCAATGCTTTCTTATTTGCCATCATATTATTAAGGGGATGGACATCCAGCCCCCATTGCTTATCTGGAGCCTGTGGTATAGATAATTAGCTCTACAGATCTCTTTATTCCCTGTGTCTGAATCCCTCCCCAGGAGAAAGTCAGGTGCTTACAGAGATCAATTAACTATTTAAGCACCTCAGAATATGATTTCATGCATTATTGGTACAGTAATGTACTCTTACCCTTGCAGGGGTGCAAACAAGTCATGACGGTGAGAGGTGGAGAATGCCAGGTTGGCTGGGCCTCTGACTTCCTCCTACCATCTCCAATTATGCCATTTTTTGAGAAGAGTGGCTCTACATTTTATTATTGGTTATGGAGCAGGAGAGGGGGCTTGTACTTAACTAAGGCATAAATTTGGATTCTTATAGTATTTTTAAAGGCCCAAATGCCGACAGTAAATTTCTAATAACCAAAAACCAAGTTGGACATAGTATTTGAAAGCATCACTGGCTCTTTTTGCTCATCATTGGATTTTTTTTTTTCTCTTAAGGACAGAATAGCATTGCAATCAAATGTTTTTATCCTTCTGAACAAGAGAGAAGTGGAAGTGGGACATTCCACTTGTCCTGTGTCTTTTCAGACCAATGGCTCAGAGGGCCAGCTGCCAGGCATGGAGGATGTTGAAACAAACTACGGTGAATCCACACCACAGAGCTGCCAACCGGACCTGAGGAAATGAACCATGTCTTGTAATATCAACGTGAGAGTCTGATGACCACGCAGAGGGGCCAGCATTGGAGTCCAGTACAAAAGTCTTTGACATTTTAATTTTCATATTATGTAATAGATTCCTGGCCCCATTCATAAAGCATCAAAGTTAAGACTCAGATTTTTTTTTTATTCTGAAAGACAACAGTCCTCTATACACTGGTTGAAAAAGAAAACCCCAAGACTGGCTAACTTGAAATCCTCGGCAATTTCCTTTTCAGTTTTCTTTTTTCCTGTTACTGCTGACCTCGGGGCAAAACGGCATTGTGACTTGACAGAACTCTCTCCCTCTAAGTGATTTAGAGAACAAAGCCGGCTTTAGCAAGGTGGGGTCATCCTTTTCACAAGGTGTGTCCTGGGCACACTCACCACCCCAGGGCTATTGTGGAGGCTTTTCATCTGTCCCACCCTGAACTTTGATAGAATAAATGCCATGGCTTTGGATGAATTTCTCTGCAGAATAATGTTTGAGAAGAGTTATCACAGCAAGCACACCGAATCCAAGTCTGAATATGAAAACTGAAGTGTGATTGCAGAGAGTGGCCCCAGGGCAGGGTCCTCCGTATTAACATAGTCAGATCTGAGGTTCCCTGAAGACTTTCCAGGGAACACTGACTGGAGTGTGTACGGGGGTGTGGGCAGGAGAAGGATAAGAACCCAGAGAAGCATCTTTTGCCATTCTTCTGTCCTTGTCTTAAAAATAAATAGGTATTATTTTAGAGTAGTTTTAGGTTTACTGAAGAATGAACACAAAGGAGAAGGTTTCCACATGCCCCTCACCTCCCGGTTGTTTGTATTTTGCATTAGCACGGTATATTTCCTGCAAGTAGATTAACTGGGATTGATATGCTATTAATTAACATCCATAGTTTACATGAGGGTTCACTCTTTGTGTTGTACATTCAACTTCTTTTGACAAATGTATAATGGCAAATATCCACCATTACATCATCACACAGAATGGATTCCCTGCCCTCAAAGCCCCTGTGCTCCATCTTGTTATCCCTCTCTCTCCATCCACCCCCGGCTATTACTGATCTTTTCACTCTCTCTATAGTTTTACCTTTTTCAGAATGTCATATAGTTGGAGTCATGCAGTATGTAGCTTTTTCAAACTGGCTTGTTTCATTAATGTTTCCTTTGTGTCTTTTTGTGGCCTAATAGTTTATTTATCACAGAATAATATTCTGTTGTGTGGATGTACCTGCTTATTTATCCATTTACCTGCTGGTGGACATCTGGCTGCTTCTAAGTTTGGGCAATTATGAACAAAGGTGCTATAAACATTCATGTGTAAGCTTTTGTGTAAACATAAGTTTTCTACTTTTCTGTTTTTTAGTATGAAACTTTGATAATTAGTATTAGAAAAAGCCTCAGCCTAGAGTCATATAACCTGCTGGTCAAAAAAGAAAAACAGGTGTACTAAAAACACTTCCCAGACACAACACATTGTTGGGCAATGAAGAGTTTGCTGGATAAATATTGATTAAATGAATGATTGAATGATCACATAAACAGGCTCACTCAGAGTATTATGGACTGAATTTTGTTCCCTTAAGTTCATATGTTGAAGTTCTAACCCCTAAAGGGACTGTATTGAGAGACGGAGCCTTTAAGGATGTAATTAAGGTTAGATGATGTCATGAGGGGGAGGGGGAGACCCTAATCTGAGAGGACTTGTGTCCTTACAGGGAGAGGAAAAGATGCCAGAAACCTTTCTTTCCATGTCAGGAAACAGCAAGAAGGTGACCATCTACAAGCCAGCAAGAGAGGTCTCACCATGGCACCCTGATTTTGGAGTTATAACTTCCAGAACTATGAGAAAATAACTTCTGTTGTTTAAGCCACTAAGTCTATAGGATTTTATCATGGCAGTCTGAGCAGATTAATACACGAGATACCTCTTCCATGGTGTTGTGAGTGAGTTTAGGGTCAGGAGATGGAGAGGGAACTGTGTGTAGTGGTGCAGGCCTGTAGTCCCAGGAACACAGGAGGCTGAGGCAGGAGGATTGTAGGAGGCTGAGGTCAACCTCAGCAATTTAGCAAAACCTTGTCTCAAAAAATAAAAATAAGAAAAAGAACTGGGGATATATCTCAGTGGCAAAGTGAAATTAAAGGAGAAAGATGGAAAGGGAGCTTTGTCTGTTTTGTGCACCCCTGTGTGATTCCATCAGTAAGAACCCATTTTTCTCTAGGCTCAGATGTGACTTTGCTCTATAGTAAGTGCCAAAGGCAGCTCACATAAGGTATCCTGATTAGTTCCTTGGAGTAAATTCCTAGATGTGGAATTCCTAGGTTAAAGAGCAAATTCAGTTTTAAAGATTGTTATATATATTTCCATAAGACCAATAATACCTGTTTACACTTCTACCAGGAATTTTTTGTGGGTTTTTTTTGTTGTTGTTGTTGTTGTTTGTTTGTTTTTTTAAGGTACTGGGTATTGGATCCAGGACCTTGAACATGCTAGGCAAGAGTTCTCCCTCTGAACTACATTCCCAGCCCTTTTTATTTTTAAATTTTAGACAGGGTCTTGCTAAGCCGCAGAGGCTGGCCCCAAACTTGTGATCTTCCTACCTCAGTCTCCTGAGTAGGTAAGATTGCAAGCATGCACCTGCCCACCTAGGTACTTGGAGTTTTAACCACATTAACGGGTGCTGGCCATTGGCACTACCAAAACCTACAGTAAAACAAACCTTGTCATCTTCATAAGCAAAACACATCTGATGGCTTTTTAACTTGATACCTAGTTGGTAATTATTAAGGGGGAGTATTTTAATTTCTTCTGTGATTCATTAATTCATATATTTTATTCATTTTACAACATGGTTCATAGTTTTTGTGCAAAGTTGAAAGAAACCTCTATGCTCAATGCACCATGTGAATTGCACATATCCCCTGACTTCCTTTTGATGTTTAGTTTTGTGTAGATATTTTTGGTTTGTGATTCATTTGGATTTTTATGTTACTACAGCATATTCATCTGTTCATTTATGGTTTCTGTCTTTAGCATCATGTTCAGAAGTTCTTCCCATAGAGTGAGGTCCAATGTGTATTTTTCTATGTTTGCATCTACTTCGTTATTGTTTTGACTTTTGCTTTTTAAACCTTTAATCATCTTGGAAATTACTCGTACATAAAGTGTGAAGAATGTTCTTTTGACTCTTTTTAAGGATGTGTGACTCAGCTTTCTTTTCTCTGTTCCCTTCTTCAATTTCTCACTGATATTCTGAAAAATTTTTCAGCTGATTTGAAGATCCCCATCAATAGCTAAAAACAGAGGTCAAGAAAAGAGAGCTAGAAGAGAGGAAAGAAAAGGCAAGATAGAAGGGAAATTTTGATTTAAAAACTGAATAGAAAAGTCATTTCACTTTGTTCTGTCTTCAAAACAAGCAGGTTGAACAGGGTGGAGCTCACTTCCAGCTCAGCTTTACAGGATTTCAGAATTTTGAGGGCAAACAATATCTCTTATTCTCTGTCTTTCTAAAATGAGACTGGTGTACCCTAAACAACTATAAACTGAAATGACTTTTAAGTTCAGGAAATACAGAAACTGAAGGATCTTTAACCTCGATTGAATCATTTTGCTGATAAGCACTGAGTCCCAGGAGGTTAATGGACCTACCTGAGGTCCCTCTCCTGTACTGAGGCCCCCAGGTTTACATGTGCCTTCCTGTCCCTCCCAGCTCTCAGCCACCCCTGCATTTCCTCTTGCCTTTCTTTTCTTGTGACTTCTCTTTGTTGGAAATTCCTCTCACTCTAATCATGATTTCTCATATCCCCTGGATGTGACGCTGTTTGACAGTGAAAGCTGAGAAAGGTGTCTTGCAACAGGAAATGTGTAATGGCTGGAGTTTCTCTCTTAGGAAAATTACCACTTAAGGCCACCATGTGTTTTAGCCCCCCTGGGCACAAAATATTTTCCCCTGAGAGACCAGAGATCTTTTCACTTGTCTTCCTAGAATCTGACTGCAGCCAAAGCAATACAATCTTCCATTTTTGCCTAAAAGCAGTGAAATGATTACCTATATCCTTAATTTAAATTCCCACTGACAGCTCAGACACAGTTGCAGCTGGAGGGGGTGAGCTGACCTTCACATCCATTGTCAGGGTAGAGACAGAAGGGAATTTTATTGACCAGAGAGAATAATGTGCATTAGGGAAGCCAAGCAAGGATGCTCTGACCTATTGGAATATAGTGCAGGGTCAAAGGGCACAGGATTAGAGCTGAGCTGTACTGGTAGCGTAAATGCCAATCGCTTCCCTTTGTGTGCCCTGCTGCGACACTTGCCTGACCATCTGTACCTCAGGGACTGGCAAGGGAGTCTCCTCCAGTCACTCTTTGCTTATCTATGGTGTTGAGAAGAGTTTGCTGCCAGCCCTCTTGGTGCTGCTGCTTGGAAAAAGGGAAAACAGAAGATTGCAACATCGTGAATCCCAGAAATTCCATCTGCATATTTTCAGAGCTTCTGGTACACTGGGTCACTCCTTGGGGGGACAGTTTACTGTATTTGCCTTTGGAAATGAACCCTCAGAAATTACTCCAGGGAATGCCCAATGAACAATCCTGCTTTCTTTGTTCCCTTCCCCCTCCCCTGCTGAGTGTCTCTGAAAAGTGCCTCTCCAGGGATACTGTTCCTGGTAATATTAAGCCCCAGTAATGCATGAGACTCCTTGTTGTTTACTTCTTCCTGCACTTTCCATGCACTGGAGGAAAGGAGCAGCTCTGGGGCCCATTGCGAGTTCATTAGATGTCCTGGGAACTGGCTGACTCTGGGATGCCATTCCAGGATGCAGGGCCCCAGCACTGTTCTATGTGGCAAACACTCTTCTGTGTACTTTATACACGTTTTCTCATCAGGGAGCTATTACTAGTATCCCCATTTGACAAGTGGCACAATAAAGAAGCTGGCATAATAGTTAAGAAACTTCCCAAGATAATGCAACTGGAAAGTGTAGGACCTGCGATGTGAACCCAGGCATTTTGACTCCAAAGCTCAGGCTTAGTTCCCATACTTCTCATCGGGACTTTCTCCCTTTCCTGCAGTGGGTGCTCTTGGTATCCTACCCAGATCCACTTTGGCAGGCAACAACCCATTTCCTAATTACTGGTTTTTTTCTTTTGTTTTATTTTTTTGTTTATTTTACTTTTACAGGCTGCATTTTGATTCATTGCACACAAATGGGGTACAACATTTTGTTTCTATGGTTGTACTTGATGTAGATTCCCACCATTCAGATAATCTTACATGTTCCTAACTACTGTTGATGTTAACTGGTGATGGTCCATGCCTCTTCACCTCCATGTCGCTTCACTCCAGGAAAAGTTCACAGACACTGATTAATTAACTTGGGGCACAATGGCTAGCCTCCTTGCCTTGCAGTTTGACCAACCCTGAGGTGCAATCCAGCTTCAGAATTCTTTGGGATGGGGTAAAAACCAGACCCCAGTGCCTACTTATTTTTTATTTTTATTTTTTTGGTATCCTCTTCTCAAGCTCTCCTTCTAGGGAATCCAAACCTCAGATGCTTCCCACCTTCTTAACTTTGCTCTTCTTCATAGGCTTCCTGCTCAAACTGATTCTTTCTATACAGCATGTAGTTTGGGGTTTACCCGGGCTCCTCATGTGAAGAGAGCCCTGATCTCTGCTAGAGTTTTAGCAGTTCCTTAAGACAGATGCTCATTGGCCAGCCAAAGTCACAAGCCAATAGGCTGGGTGGAGTGGCACTGTGTGATTGATAAGGATTGCTACATAGACAGAAGGGAAATGCTGGCCCAGAATAGTTAAGATGCCAGCAGGAAATGGTTCATGGGGCTGTGGAGATTGACAAAATGATCTGAGATTGCTTAGCACTTGCTGGCATGTCACAGTCATCACAGGACAGAGAGAACCTGCAGTCATACATCCTACCAGGATTGAAAATGGATGCCATGGTTTGATGGTGTTGCTCTCTGTAAACATGGGGACAGGGAACTCTGGATGAGGGAAAGGGGGGAAAGAAGGAAGGAGGTAAGGTGAGATGGGGGAATGAAAAGACTCCCAGAAGCCAGCCAGGCTTGGATGCGTAGAGGCAAAAGGGCAACTGGATGGGAGAGGATGAAATGTGCTTGTGATTGACAGCTAAGAAGTTTTTGTGGTAAGCGGTGGAGTTTGTGACTTTCCAGACTTTGTAGGGATTAACAATACACTGATTTTTCCAACAGTTTTGTAGGGTAAGTACTGTTAGTCCCAAGAACAGAGGAGGGAACAGTAGCTTCTCAGACTCATTTGGCAATCTGAGTCCAAGCCAAGGTGCCAACTCCCTGCTCTCTGACTCTCCAAGAGTGAGCAGATGGAGACTTTGTATTTGCTGGACAGAGGCTAGAAGCTCCTAAGCCAGAGGTGCCAGAGGAGACTTTAAGTCATAAAAAGGGATTTGGGGTCAAATTTCCCCCCTTTCTCCTTTCCAGGGAGCCAGTTTTGGCTACTGAGCAGAATCATGGGTTGTAGGCAAATGTAGTTACAATTTTAGCTACTGGGGACTCTGCATGGAGCCAGAACAAGGGCTTGGCTGGCTTCAGGCAGGACAGATTGGGAAGCCAAGACCCTGAGCATAACCCCACTGGGGAGGCTCAGATAACTTGGGCAGATTTTCAGGGTAGGTTGTAGAAAGCTCTAGATAAGCAGGTTCGGCCCAGCCTGAGGAAGGAATGATCACACAGGTGTGGCATGGGATTTGAATTAGATAGATGGTGATTTTATCAAAGAAGGGCAGCAAGGGCCTTCAAGGAGGGGCAGGAATGTTAGGGAAAAGCACTAATTATTTGGCAACCAGGAGTTGGAGGTCTGGGTCCAGAATTTTAATTTGCTGGAGACCAGAAAAAGAAAGCAGAATTTTACTCACTGGAATTGAAGCTTAATTTCTTTAGTAATTGCTGCTGCTTATAGATGAGTTCTGACCAGCACAGAGAACAGTGGGACTCATTTCCCTGAGTGGGAATGGTGTTTCTTACTCCTTGAGTTAGGAATGCCTTAATAGAACCCACATATGTTCCCATCCATGGTTAAAATCCGTAGGCTCTGGGCCTTCCTAGTCATCAGTTGGTGTAAGTCAATGTGAATGTCTGCCTTTCTTTGTTTTTTTTCCTAAAAGATAAAGGAGAGATTGGTGGAGTGATGATATCTGTCCCTCTTCTCAGCCCTATAACTTTTTCAGGCACATAGGTACAAAGAAAAACTTAGGGAGATGCTTTTATGAAGATGTTTTTTGTAAGAAATGGAAGAATGATGACAGCACAGCCCTGTTTTGGGCATTGCTCTCAATTCAGGATGTACCAGAAGATAGCAGTAAGGACAGGACAGTGCTCACCTGGACAGGGAACCAAGGGACCAGGGTGCCTGGAAGAGATGGTGACTACTTATCAGGCCACTGGGAAAGTCCAGTGGACAAGATTGGTCCTCAGGAAAGGCCCAGTGAGAGGCCAGCAAAAGCATCCTGAGACTCCCTTGGAGATCACAAGGGGTTTGGTACAGTTGGAGGATGTCCTTAATCCATTCAGGCTGCAATGATAAAATACCTTAGACTGGGGAACTCATCAACAATAGTCTTATTTCTTACAGTTTTGGAGGCTGGGAAGTCCAAGACGAAGGCACCGGCCAATTCAACTGAGGGCCCACTCTGCTTCACAGATGGCACCTTCTTGCTGCATCCTCGTATAGTGGAAGGGACGAGCAATCTTCTTGTGGCATCTTTTATAAGGACACTAATCTTATTCCTGAGGGCTTTGCCCTTACAACCTAATCACCTCCTAAAGGACACACCACTTAATATTATATGAAACGAGAGTTCAACATATGAATTTTGGAGGGACATACACATTGAGATGACAGTAGAACATCTGTAAGAATAGGTAGGTGTAAAAGCAGAACTTTTGACTTATTAAAGATAAGACTTTTTTTTTTCAGTGCTGAGGATTGAACCCAGGGTCTTGTGCTTGACAGGCAAACACTGTATGAACTGAGCTATATCCCCAGCCCCAATAAGATTCATTTGAACCCATAGCTGATAAGGCCTAGGGACACACCAGTTACTGCAGCTCAGTGACACATCCTCCTAAAACTTAGTGGCATGAAACAATCTCTTTATTTTGCTTATATATTCTATGAGTGAAGAATTCAATGAGGACACAGAAAAGACAGTTTTTAGCCTATTCTGTGTCTAGGGCCTCAGGAGGATTCAAATGCTGACTTGATCGTTGGCACTGAAATCTTCTAGAAGTATCTCCACTTGCATGTTTGGCTATTGATGTTGGTTGTCAATAAAAGGACAAGAAAGATTCAGGATGATATGCCATTGGCAGAACACATCAACTGACGGCAGAGTGTACCAAAAGGGAGGCACAGACCTTGCTATAGATGCACTGAGCTGGGGATAGGGCAAAAAGGAAAAACAGGAGGCAGACCTCGACGGATTCAGAGAAGCCTTTATTCCTTCACAGACTCGGGTGTCATCTGGGTCCACTTTCCTGATGGAAAATGGACATCAGTTCCAGAGGAGACTTTGGTTTTATAGGGTACAATGATGTCATCATTGGGAACAGTCTTGACAGTCAGGGGCTAGTTGAACAGGTTAAGACCTTAATTTAGGAAGGCAGTTGTAAAAAGGTTGAAGCTCATTGTTGTCTGGGGAGATAAGAGTCCAGATCCCAGGGACGAATACTCAAATCTTGCCCCCTGGTGTTAGCTGTGCTTCCATTTAGGACTGATCAGCCAGGGAGAAGGCCATGGTTTAGGGCCCAGCATTCAGCATTTGCCTCTTTCCCCCAGGGCCCATTGTTATCAGGAATGCACTGGGAGAGGTTTAATGGTTGACCAGTTTCTTTTCCCACTTCTTGAGCCACACCGTCATCCCTTCATTTTTCTTGGGGAGTTATTTTATAGGAATATTATTTTCCATAACCCTTCAAAGTCCACACTCAAAATGTCCTTGGCGTGCAGCATCCATGTGCCAGAACCTAACTTTCTTATCATCTTTCTGGAACCTCTACCCTTTCTCAGGTTCACTTGATGGTGGTTTCCAATTCAGGCAAGACATAATCTGAAAGGTTTGGGAAGGTTATAAGAATGGATATGAAAATTGTGGTAGCAACCAGATTAAAGAATGTTGCTACTAGAAGGGATTTTGATAACAATCTAAATTAATAATTTTTAAAATTTAAAAAATGATCTTACCCTCTTTTTTCAAAGCATAAAGGCAATGCCCAATATTTAGAACAGAGGAAAGCAAAACTGATCCCACCAAAGTAGACATGGTACTCCACAGAATCTACCCACTCAACCTCCCCACCTGCGACAGGCCATTTGTGTGCAAAACTGCAATTCTTTATAATGATGAGGACATTAAGTCCTAGAAATATGAAATGACTCATTCAAAGTCTTGCAGCTGGGTTTTTATGGAGATAAGAATGGAGTTCAGGATTTCAACTCTTGATCTAGGGATAAAGTATTTCTGTTGTTTTAATGAGCAGTTTTTCATTGAGATCACATAAATAGCATACTCATTGCTGAAAGACTTTAAAATGCAAGAATGCACAAAAAATAAAAATCACATTCATCTCATGGCCAAGAAATAACAATTTTTAACATTTTAATGTATGTCATTTCAATCTTTGATCTTTGTGTATACACACAGAGAAACCTAACAAAAATATTGTTTTACAACCTGATTCTTTCTCTTTATAATTTCATGTATTTCCCATGTCATTAAATTTTTATAAGGAGGTACCATTATTTATTTAACAGATCTCCTAAGACATTTTTTTCTGTTTCTTTCCTTTATTTTTGCAACTCTAAACTAAATTGTGATCAACATCTTTGCAGATACATCTTCATGGACATCTGGGTTAATTTGATTATGACACATTCCTAGGAGATCATTTATAGATGAAAGTGTATATGCATTTATTAAAGAGACTTGATAACTTCTGCCAAATTGGCTAGGGTTCCTTCTCTATAACACCAGGGTGCCTCATCCTAGAAGGTCACTCTGCACAGTTCAGTACAGATGTTCACCCTTGGGAAGAGGGACATTTATTGTTTTGAGTTCTTTTTACAAAATAGAACCATAGCAACATTGAATTGGAAGGAACTTTCCAAAGCTGAATAAACTCTCCTCTCTCTCTCTCTCTCTCTCTCTCTCTCTCTCTCTCTCTCACACACACACACACACACACACACACACACACTTTCTCTCAAAGAATGTAACCTGAGAGTTGGGGGAAGTGGTGAGAAAGTTGGTGAGAGGAAAATTTCAAGATGATACCATTTTAGGGTCACTTACAAAAGTAATGTGACTTATTTATAAAGAAATAAGCAGCGGGATTTCTTGCTTTAGTCTAAATTTGGATTTAGGTGTGTTTGATTATATTCAAAGACTGGTAGAATCTTAGATTCTTTCTTTACTAGAGGACACTACAGAAACAGACTCGATTCAAGAATCTTAAAAGGAATGGAAGAATCTGCACAACAGGCTTATATCTAGACCTGGATGAGTTTCTTATTGCCACTATGGCAAATTACTACAACTTAAGGGGCTTAAAACAACTTTCTGAAATGAGTCTTATAAAGCTAAAATCAAGGCAGAGGCAGTGCTGTTTTTTTCTGGAGCCTCCAGGGTGGATCTACACATTGTCTCTTCCAGTTATTGTGGCTGCCAACATTCTTTGGCTTGTGGCCACATCTTTCTAATCTCTGCTTTTGTCACATCAGCTTCTTTTCTTCTGTAGTCAGACCTCTTACAGTCTTTCTGTACCTCTTATAAGGACTCTTGTGTACTTGTGATTACATTTGAGATCCACCAAATAATCCATGATGATCACCCTGTGTTAAAATCCTTATCTTGGGCCTACTGAAACTGAGCTGCAAAGAACTCATGCTCAATTTGAGGTCAAGCAAGCTGTGACATGAATGTCAAGAGGAAATACCTTAAAAAGGTCTTTTCTGTGATCTAGATGGTCTTGGACTAGCATAAGCATAAGCAACCAGGAGCAAAGATAGGGCAGCAGCAACATAGGAGACTTTAGTAGCAGTCATTGTAGTCATTGATACCTACAATATAAGCACCTTTGCCTCAAATGTCAAGGCTCTTGGCCTTGAACTCAGAATCTTATCTTTCAAGACAGAAGTAGAACCATGTTTTCATGGTGTTCACTTGGCTTGATGTAGCATCCACTTTTTTTGTTATTACAACAGCAATCTGGAATAGAAAGGAAGGACAGTTTTAGAAATGTAGTTACGAGTATTGATATTAAAGAGTCCATAAAATATGAAGAAAAAAATGAGTCCACAGAAAATATAGCTATAAGGACCATTTGAGGATTTGAAGGGTTTGCCACTGAATTGTTGTGGTGAGGCCACAACAGAGAAATTCTTTCTTGAGTTTCTAGCTATTAGCTACTTGTATTTAAAGCCTGGAGGACCTGAAACACTGGGCCTACACAAATATTCCTGAGCCCATGTGATCATGAGTACACATCGGAAAGATGGTACCTGTCATGCAGATGTAGTCTCTGCTCCAAAGTGTGGTCACTCCTTTGTGGGTGCCTCCTCAAAATCGTTGGCTCAGTCTTTATAACATTTCATCAATCACAAAGGTTCATCATTCCTTGTGAGAGGGACTGATTTATTTTAAAACATCCAACATTTTTTTCATACCAAATTTAACAAGTTTATTAGATAAGAGACACCATCACATTCTTTTTCTATTGTGTTAATTAATTTATTAATTTTTTTTTGGTCCAAAGGAGGTATGGCTCTAAAGGAAGAATGGGCAATGGCTGTACCTTTCTTCCTTCTCTCTTTCTCTTTCACCCTTTTCTCCTTCCTTCCTTCATTCTTTCCTTCCTTCTACAATCCCTTAAAAAGGTAAAAACCATTCTTAACTCTATAATCACATTAAAAACAGACTTCTAATTATAGTTTGTAGACCCCTCCTCTAATCTAAAGCATTAGTTCTAATTTTATCAGTTAGGTCTATTTTAATGCAATTAACAGTAAGGCTATTTAAATGCAATTAACATCAATGCAATTTACAATTAATGAAACCCAGCCCAAATTGGCTCAAGCAAGGAAAAAAAGAATTCACTGGTTTGTTGCTGAAAATTCTAGGAGAGTCTCTGACTTCAAGGGGTGCTCAACCCAGATGTATCCAACTTTGCCTCCAGTACCTCTGTATCTCTGTGCTTCTCTCAACTCTGCTTTCCTAGGTGGTGGGCTTTGTCCTCCTGTGACTTCTCTTCCTGTAGCAGAAATGGTTATTATAATTCCAATCACTACATCCTTGGACATATCCAAAGAAAACTCTCAAAGTAGCTCTCATGGAGAGTGGAAAATCTTTCTCACTGGCTTCCAGCAAACATCCCACATTTGATTGGCACATATTGGGTCATCTTCCCATCTCTAACTGTAGCCCAAGAAAGGCTTTCTCTTACTATTTGAAGACTGGGAAAGAGATGGTTTTCCCAATGGAAGTATAGAGACTTGCTATGCAAAGAGTGGTCCAGGGAACAGTCTCGCCAGCATCAGCAGGGGGAAAAGCAGGTTCTCAGGTCCTACTCCATGCCTACTGAATCAGAATCTTTTTACAAGACCCCCAAACAAGTCGTCTACACATTCAAGTTTGAGAAGCACTGATTGCTTTTACTAAGAAAGGGAGGCAGATGCTGAGCAGCAGCAACAGGTAACCGCTACATGTATTTCCTTGCAATGATGTTAAATTGATTTTGACAGTGATTTTCATAGAGAAGATTACAAAATGACTTGAGTTGTTATCATTTATCAATTTGAATGTTTTCAGTGACAAATAAGAAAGCTCCACCTCAAAAAGCTTAGAGGAAAAGGAAAAAGCTATTATCTTATATTACAAAATGTTACAAAGTGGAGTAGCTCCTGGCTTGTTCCTCCTTTTCAGAACTTTTCCTTCTAGAAGGTTCTCAGAGGCCTTTTCTCACATTTCATTGGCCAGGACTGGCATCTGTTCCCACCTGGAATCTGTTTCTACCAAAAGAAATCTCTATCACTGGCTTGGGCAATTCAGATGTACCTGTACCCGTGAGAGACAGAGTGAATACCAGAACCAAAGCAGGTCCACATCAGTGAGGAAGGGCTGTTGATACCCAGGGATCAGCTGTAGCATCTTTGGTGCATTTCTTTTTTTTTTTTTTTTTGAAGCAGAACATGCTTTTTATTTTTTTTATTTATTCTTTTATTTACTTATTGATTCATTGAACACAAATGGAGTACAGCTATTGTTTCACTGGTTGTACACAAAGTAGAGTCACACCATCTGTGCATTTTTGGTGCATTTCTGTAACTTCCCAAGACTGTTACTTTTTACACTAATATTTATTTTGGCATGCTCAGTTTATTTTTAATTGGTTGTTATTTTATAGCCCTACCTTAAAATAATTGATTTTATTTGCTTATATGCTTGTTCTTTTAAAATGAAAAGGAAAAATATCTGTAAGAAAAGGAAAATAGACCAAGAACAGCAGGAAGGGATTTTCATATTCAGACTTATGATTGAAAGTGACAAAAGGCAAAATAAACAAAAAAGACACTTGACAGAATCCTTTATAAGAAAGGTCTTATTTGTTCTGTGTTTGGGCAGCACGGCCTCCCTTTCCAAGGTCTACAGCTGGGGATCAGACTGTCTGTGTCTCCCAGGATCACTACAATTTTTGGCATTGTGCTACTTAAGCCCTGGGGTACATATTTAAATTGTCATATTTGGTCTGCCTCACAATGACATTCTTCAGCAAGGAAAGAAAAATAGAGAGTGTGGTTGGTGTGAAAGTAAAACTAGATACACTTGCCAGTCACACAAGAGAGCTGGAGGCTTTTTAACACTTAGACTTGTTTTCCTTCATTAAGGCTAAATACCAAATTCATTCTCAGTTTCCTAAGAGCAAGGCCCAACACTGTGGTGAATTAGAAGGCACTTAATTATGCCCAATGCTGTGTCAATCCTCCATTGAGGATGCTAGTGCTCGTTAGGGTAGGGTGGACAATTCTGAGCCCCCTGGGGCTGCAGCCTGTGAATAGATGGCCTCTCTTCAGGGCTCTGTCTAATAAGGCGGCTCTCCAGCAACCCTGGGCCCCCTGCCTTGTGACCTGCCAGGCTGTTGTGGTAGGGGGCGGTGGGTGGTTTTATACTGGCTTTATTTGGTTGTTGAATGGATGGTTTCCCCATGATTTCCTTTGTTCCCAATTTATTAGCAATCTCCCTCTACAGAGGAGTTTTAGACAAGCGTGGATGCTGGAAGGAGGTTCTATTACAGATTTCACAGGCTTCAAAATAGTCCTGCTGGCACTCTTCCAGTCTCCGGTAGGTTTTGCTCTTAAGGTCTGGTTGTTTTGAACATTCTTGGATTTATAAAAGTAAGAGCAGTTACTCTAACTGAGGGGCGTGGAGCCATCAAGCCCTCTGTCAGGCACTTTAAATGCAACTGCTTATTCAAGTTTTTAACCAACCTTTGCAACGGGTAGTTTTATCTCCGTTTAATACATGAGCAACTGAAGCTCAGAGAGTCTGTGCCTTGCTCATGATCACAGAGCAATAGGTGGTGGATACAGAGGTAAAACCCATCTTTTATTTGCACTGCAGTCCTATTCTTCATTTCCTGAGGTGGAGGAACCCCTGGATTCAGCATGTTCTTTGGTTTTATATGTGGCACATTTGCAAACTTCTTGAAGAAGGAAGGCCCTGAAGAGAAAACAGGCTTAGAGGCTAAAGGTCTGGAAACCACAGGCTACATACTGCTTTTCAGGTTGTTGTTTCAGTGACAAATCAGGAAATACACACCTCACTTTTGTGCTCTGAACTCTTACATTATTATTTGGGGTAGGATCCTGCTCCTCCAGAATAGAGACCTTTATTAGTTGCTGTGTACTCAGGACCTAAGTGGACCTAACACATACAGAAAAAGGTACTATGTTGTTCACAGTTCTCCAATTAGACCTCCCCAACCCCACAATTGTGTGTGTGTGTGTGTGTGTGTGTGTGTGCATGAGAGAGAGAGAGAGAGAAAGAGAGAGAGAGAGAGAGAAGCTTTATTATAATGTATTGGCACATGGAATTATGGAAGGTGAGATGTCTCAGGGTCTGTCTTCAAACTGGAGGCCCAGGGAAACGAGTAGTGTACTTCAAAGGTCTGAGAGTCAGGGAGCTGATGTATGGATTCCAGTTCAGGTCTAATGCCCTGAGAACCAGGAGCATCAAGGCAGGAGAACATGGGTGCCACAACTCAAGCAGTAGGCAGAGTTAATCTAACTTTTCTCCACCTTTTTGTTCTATTCAGGATGATGTCACCCACATTAGGGAGGCCCATCTGCTTTAGTCACCAATTCCAGTACTGATCTCTTCTAGAAACACCCTCAGAGACACACCCAGAAATAATATTGAACGGCTATCTGGATGGGCATCCGTGGTCCATTCAAGTTGATACATAAAAGAAACCACCACAAGCACCAAATGCATTTGAGTGAATGCAGGGGGAGCAGCAAAGAAGCAAGTTCCACTTTTGAAAAAATAACCATATCATATACATTTATATGTGTGTATGTATGTGTATGTATACACATACACACGTACATATGTTTAGCTTGAAGGTTGAATTCAAGTTGTTGCTTTGTGATCGTGACATTGGGTAATTTTGGATTTGAAATGTCCCTCAAAGACTCATATGCTGAAAGTTTGAAGGCAGTAGTGTTCAGAGGTGGGGCTCCTGGAAACTGATTGGGTCATGAGAGCTTTGTTCTCATCAGTGGATTAATCCAATAATGGATTCATAAATTGAATACATTATTGGGATATGGTGCAAATTATAGGAGGTAGGGCCTAGTTGGAGAAAGTAGGTCACTGAGGATGTGCCCTGGAAGGATTTAATTTGTTCCTGTCCCTCCTTCCCCACCTAACTGCTTCTGGGTTACTAGGAACTGAGCAGTTTTCTCCACCATACCCTTCTACCATAATGTTATTGCCTTGGAGCCAGTTGGCCATGAACTGCAAGCTCTGAAGCGATGAGACAAAATAAATCCTTTCTTTAATTTTTTTTTGTCCAGTACAGGTTGCAGCAATGAAAAATTGACTAACACAACAAGGTGCTAAGTATTTCTGAGTTTTAAAGATAATAACATATAACATGTAGGTGTAGAGAGTTAAATAAGATGGGACAAAGAAAGAATAAAGAGTTCACCACAATCTCTTTGAAGATATTTATAACAGATGGACATTGTCACCATTATCATAGTATGTTCCCTATGTTGGGAATAGGAATGAGAGACATTTCTAATATAGTGAAAATCTTGGCTGTCTAGACACTGGTGCTTCATGATTCCCAAGAAAGGAGTATTTTGTCACTTGATCACTTGCTCTATAGGCAATGGACCCAGAATTCTGACTGGGGTTGCAGGGTTTCTCTGGATTTCTTCTTCCTAACTGCCTCTTTCACAGCTCTGTCAGATGGGGGTTGACTGCTTTCCTACTCTGACCTACCAGAGCCACATCATTTCAAGAAACAATGATAGGGCTATTCCCCTTCCAGGTAGACAGAGCCTAACCAGTGTTTTCCTCAATGAGTATTTTTAAACTAGAGATTTGTATGGCTCACTCAAAACCATTTTACCAGAAAAGGCAGCCGCAGAGAAAATGACTTAAAAGGACATGTGAAAGATGGACTCAGCCTGTCTTCATGGTAACAGAAATATTGCTATTATTAATATCATGCACTTAGAGAGCATTGCTTTCCAAAGAAGCTCAAAGCATTGCACATATATTATCTTATTTCTCCTTGCCATATGCAAGGAAAGTAAAAGACAGGAATAGGAAATCTTCAGACAAAAAAAAAAAAAAAAACTATTTACTGAAGTGCATTTGGGTTGAACTGGAACTAGACCAAATCATCCCTGTCTGGTACGAAGAGAGCTAATGAATCATATTCCCAGGAGCACCTGGCTTCTTGATGTACTTCACTGAATGCCAAGAGTTTTAAGAGATGCCCTCTAAGTGAGACACCAGCACCCGCACCTCTAAAGTTAGACAGTGTGCTCTGAGTGTCTGGGCTTCTCAACAGCCTTAAGGACTCACAGCTGACCTATGGGTCCCACTTCCTCTTGGAATTGTGCAGCCTCATGGATGCCAGGCTGATGCTCATTGCTCACCACTTGGCACTTTATTGATTCCAACCTTTTGACTTTCTAAATAAACTACCTTATCCGAGGATAATCATGAAATTCTGCAGGTAGAGACAGGAGTATTCCCCCATGACACAGTACCTCTCCCTCTGAGGGACACATTCAAGATCAGGCAGTGAAGGATGCTCTGGATTGGGCTTCCCCGTTGCCTTAGCAATGGATGATTCTATGCAGTATCATATACTTAGAGTTTGGGCCTTAATTTAATGTGTCACAATTTCAGACTTAGTCTAATCCAGAGTATGTCATACTTAACATTCATCCTAACTGAAGTATGACTCAGCAAACGGCTAGCAGTAAAGGGCTACCAGCTCTCATGTAGATTAGCACTATGCTGCATGTGAACTGGAGGATGATGGCAGCATCACTCCCTTCTTTCAGGTGATGGGGACAATGGGGACAAGTAAAACCACACAAAAGGCTACCTGAGCACTTTGTGGTAGAGAAAGCTTTAGATATCAGAACCTGACAGACTTGGATTTCAAATCCCAGATCCATATGTACTTGCCTGTCTATTCTTGGAAATCTCCTTAAGATCTCTGAGGCGCTTTCCTCCTCTGTACAATGAGAATCATAATCTACATTGACGAGGGCAGTGGTGAGGCTGAAATGGCACGTGGCAGGCTCCCTCAGGTTGGGGAGTTGGGTAACACTCTGAGAAACACATACTGGCTTAGGAACATACCCTCCCTGCTTTGCTTTCAACTACAGGTAACTTCCAGAGTCTTCACTCCTTCCAGGAAATGGTAAAATTCAATTTTCTTTGGAAAACTCAAGGATAACTTTATAAGAATATTTCATAACTTTATAAGAACACTGTTATAAATGTTCTCATTATAAGAACATTTGTTCATTTGTTTATTCAGTCAAAGAAATAACAAATCTTTGTAAACTTTGGGCACTGAACTAAATACCATAGACACCATCCATAGTAAAGGAACCAGTTCCTGCCCTCAAGGAGAGCTAGCTGTTTCGTTGGTCTACTTTTTCTTCTAGTTGATAAAATAAGAACTCCAGGTGGGCTTAGTGGAGTTGGTGAAAGAGCAGTGGAAGGAAACAGCAAATGTTCCTTTGAGCTTATGTAGCTCTGGGATTCAGCAATTCCAACCACACCAATTATAGTCTTTTCTGTCAAGGTTGACCTTTGAGAAAATTGCCTCAATTATGAAAGGTCAACATATCTGGTTCTGGCACAAGCAAGTTCTGAGCAAGGTAATGAAATACAGCCAAATAATCCCATGGAGGCCTCTTGTCTCTGCCAACCAGCAATGACCTGAGGCTATCAGACATCTTTGGAACTTAGTGGGTACATAGCTTTTAGATACAAGGTGTGTGCTGGAAAATTAGCACTTACATCTTAATATAAGTAAGTTGTGTGGGCTTTTTTATTAGCTATTTAAAATGTGTTTTCATAGGTAGTTAGTCATTACTCCTAAATGAATCAATTCCAAGGGTCACCACTTCTCCACACAAAAGTTCAGGTGTGTTTATTAGAGGTATAGTAGGTAACTTTTAGAAAGCTTATTCCTCCAGGTAGGAGAGAAAGTGAGCAGGGCATGCTGAAGCAAGTCCATTTTCAACTTGGTATCTTGATACTTTTGAATTCAAACTACAAAAAGAAAAATTATATCCCTTGATGTCACCTCTAAGAGTTATAGGGATGCTTGACCTAGAGGTAGTTCCTGTTGTAAAGCTCCATTTTGTGACCCCATCTCCCCACAACCAAAGAATAGGAAACAGACCAAGTTCAATGTGTTCTTCATGCTGACAAGACGAGGGACAAGTGTTCAGGGGAAAGAATGAGCTGGGTCAGACTCCTGGCCATTCTGCCAACTTGAATTCCCACCTGTGTAGCTTCTTCTGTGAACCAAATCCAGCCTGATGCTCATACCTGTTCCTCTCGGAGAGATGTCTCATGTGTCACCAGATAGGAAAACTAGTTTATTTTCAGGCAAGAGGCACAAAATCAGGCTGGGAACTAATTTTGAAGCACCTTTTCACGCAGCTTCAATTTCCTCACAGGGAGGAGGTTGGAATTTCTAACTCCGGTGCCCTCAATATTTGGTTTGTTTTTTAGCTCTAGTTTTCAGTCAGTAGATTTTTTGATAAAGTACTATTATCAGACTTCTTTGCTCACTTTTCTCAGAATAATGCTGGTAACAGGACACTTTCTGACATGGAAGTTAGACATTTGCTTTGTGTTGGACAATTTTCAAGTTTATAAACTTGGACTTCACAGAACATAGAAAAAAGCTGCTCAGCTCTGAGTCACGGGTCTGAGGTTAGGTTGAAATATCTGTAATTATGTGCAAGTAATTTTGAATATGTACATTTTTTCTGGGAGGAGGAGATGATGTTCTTATCAGATTCTCAAAGTAGTCTGTGACCTAGAAGATATTAAAGACCAACAGTTTCCTGACCTCTGGTAGCTGGTTGATGAACAGCAATTAAATGTCAGTTGCAAATAAAGACATAAGCAGTAAGCAAGGTCTGTCAGTAGTAAGAGAAGATGATTCTCAGACCCTAATAAAGTATGGACATGACTATCAATGGCCTGGAGTCAGGCTTAAGTGGAATTTCTGGCTTCACCATAGACTTATCACATTGCTCAATGATGAGTTTCTTATGGAAGAACTGGAAGCATCTTGCATTGGTCACACATTAGTGGTCATTTCACATACTTCTTAGGGCCAGGAAAAAGTGAAACCTTGTCAATTTGAATAGTATTGAACCCTCGACAAGTTGATGTTTTACTTTCATAGTATCAGAGAAGCACAACTCTTACTCCATCTTGTGTGTAAATAGTAATGAAAACAAAAAGGCAGAAAGCAAATAAGAAGAAATACCAGAACCCAAATCATCCAACAACAGGCTTTGGAGGAAAAGAAAGGAAATGAAAGAGCTGAATTTAAATCTTTCTTAAGTAATAAACTCAGAGATTAGAAAATATATTTATAAAATAATATTTGAATGCTGTAAAAAAACAGACAAAGCACAAGAAAAATAAAAACCTTTTTAATTGAAACACAATTACCAAAAATAAAAAGCAAAATCAATAAAAGGATTTAAGTCTAAAGTATTTCTCAGAAAAAGTAATTAAAAAAAAACAGGAATGGGAGAAGAGACAAGAAATGATAATTTGTATAGGAAAAAGAAACATTCAGAGAGTGCATATCAAATTGATAAGCTCTTTAGAAAAAATGAATTGAGAGGAAAAAGGATAAATAAATATTCAATAGAAAATAAATTTTCCCAAGGATAAAATACCCCTTCCAATGGAAAGGATACACAAGTGCTAACTTGGAATAATGGAGAGAAACTCTTTTCTAGACATAACTTTGCAAATTCATAACACCAGGAATGAAGAGATGAGCCATAAACTTTCCAAAAATTAATTTCTAAAAAATATCTACAAATGGAAATGATTATGATTGGTGTGCTAACTTTGTCACTATGACAAAATACCTGGGAAAATCAACTTAACAGAGGAAAGATTTATTTGGGCTTACAGTTTCAGAGGCTTCAGTCCATGATCACTTGTCTCTGTTTTTTCTGGCTTCTTGATAAGGCAGAGTATCATAGTGGAGAGTGTGTGGCAGAGCAAAGCTGCTCACATCGTAGTGGCTGGGAAGCTGCTGCAGGGTAGTGGGGCAGGGTGGCTGGGAACAAAACATAGTCCCCAAGGGCATGCCTCCAAGGACATATTTCCTCCAAGCAAGCCCCACCTCCTAAATTTCCACCACTTCCCAACAGCCCATTAAATTATGAATCCATCAATGGATTGATACATTATGGGGTCAGAACCCTCATGGTCCAATCACCTTCCGAAGGCCCCAACTATGAACATCACTGCACTGGGAAGCAAGACTTCATCGTGTGAGCCTTCAGGGAACATTTCAGATCCAAACCAAAATAGTTGGCATTAGTCTTCTCAAAAAGCAACATTGGATGCTGGAGGACAATGAAGCAAGAATCTTTAAAGTTTTGAGAGAAAGTTATCTTCAAACTAAAGTTTTATGCCTCTTCCAATGGCAGGTTAAGCTAGCAATCTTTTAAGGCAACAAATACCTAGAAAATTCACATCTCATTATTGGTAAGTTTGAAGTATCAGAATGAGAAAAGAAGAGAGGCAAAGATGGCGAGCAGCAAACAGGGAGTTTCCAAAAATTGGCCACAACTTAGATCGAGGAGCTACCGCTGTCACTCCGGTGGCAAGCTGACTATACAACCTGTGTCTCTGGGTCTGCTGTCGCTGAGCACTGGACATCCACAAACCACTACATTGGGGTCCATGGAATCTCACAACTTGTAACACTGCCACTAGTATCACCATCAAGTGTGAACCCTCCGTGATCCCCATCTTTTGGTGTCCTTAGTCTCAATTCAAAGTCCTGAGCAGAGAAATCTAATGGGCAAATCCTCAATAACTTCCTAATGGCAAAGGAGATTAGTCAAGTGGATTGAAGGCATTTGGGGCTTCCAGTAGAAGAACGTGGGCTTTGACTCTAAAAGACTTGTCCAGTGGGAAAGTTTCCACATGCTGCGAGTTTAGATTCAGAGTAGAAAAATAACTCTTTACAACATAGCTTGAACATGCTTAGTAATATCTTAAAGGCAAAGATGCAAACTAAAATTAAAATACTAGAAACTCCAAGAAAAGCATACAAAAGAGAAGTATAATGAGTCCAATTACGAAACAAAGTAGAATGCCACTTGATTTTATGATATTGATTGAGTATAACGGAGCAAATGCTTTTAGCTTTGCTGTTAGAAATCTTCCTATCAGTGACTCAAGATCATAAGGTGAGACCTGAGAAAAAGAAATGTAATCTTGGCATGCTGTTCAAATCAGCTATGAACAAAATTTACATAATCATAATTACGTAAACAGGTTTTTGTGGTGTTGTTTCTAATGTTCACTATCAATTTGTTAACAAAGTACTTTGTGGTTACAGGACAGAGACAGAATGTGAGTGTAAACAACTTTGACAATGCCAATGTATAGGGGACAGGATGATGTAAAAGCTGGAGAAAGGATGGAGAAAAAGCCATCTTCATCCTACAAGTAGAGTATCAAGAAATGCGTTGAATTTCAATGGAACAAGAAATAGAATAGCATTTAAAGTGACAAAGGGAAATGCTAAAAACAAGTTTTAATTTAACTATCAAATGCTGGGAGATGAAGAGGAGAAAGAAACAGCATACATGGAAGTTAATAGAAAGATTTCTAAATTTAACAAATCAAGACATGGTACTTTAGGCCAAACTCTACAGTTGTGATAATCCTAGACCAAGTGAAACTGACAAGAGTTGAGATTGCTTGTTGGCAGTGGGACCAGAATAAAGAGAAGAAATACAGAAAGCCTTGCTTTTCCCAGGTCTTAAAATATTAGCATGTGCATATATAATCTGATCTCTATCTCTGTGGTTTGTGCATCCACAGATTCAACTAGCTGCAGATGGAAAATATTTGAAAAAATTGTATATGCACTGAACAAGTACAGACCCCTTTTCTTGGTCTTAAATTTAAAAACAATGCAGTACAATAAGTATTTGCATAGTATTTCAATTGCAACTATTATTATAAGTAATCTAGATATGAATTAAAGTATACAAGAAGATGCATATTAGTTATGAACATGTGCATTCATGTTGGTATGGGTAAGAGAGCTGTGGGACAAAATATTGTGAATACCAATGGATGACTGTATAACTTTGACGAAGATTAGAGTCAATAAATAAGTGTTTTCAATTGAAAAATAACTCCAATACCGTTTATTACTTTCCTTTGTTTCATGAGAAAAAGAAATAGATTTGTGATATTAAACCAGATTAAAAATCAAGATTATTTAAAAACTAAATTATAGTATGTTTCTTTTATATTTTTGTCATGAGCATAATTAATGAGCAATAATTTAACTTTTGTTCCAATAAAGATGTTTTAAATTATTTCAAACATGTAATATATATGTGCTCAATATGAAACAAAACATACATTTTCAAATCCTTTGGCAAGTCTAGATTTGCATGGAGTTGCTTCTCGGTTTTGTTTTGTATTATGGTGGTGTTATTTCCTGAATTACAATTTTATAAGATATCAGCAAAGATCTGCAACAGAAAACTCTATTTTCAAACTAAGTACCTTACTTTGACAGAAGTTGTTAAGTTCTATAATTAATTCTTGTCTGTAGATCAATGGATTGCCTAAATGGCAGATCAACCTTGACAAGATGGAACAAATACAGACATTAGTGAAATCCTAACAATGCAGAACAATTGCCTGTGAATTTAGGTCAGTTTGTCTAACCCCAAACACTTTCCCTCTCTACTATTTCATACTTGACTATTCCCTTGTGTGTGCTTGATATGCCTTCTAATTTCTCGTAGGCAATTCGGAATCTTCCTTTTGAAAATATATTTATTTAAGAGGTATGAATGTGCAAACTATGCCTAGCATAGTTAACCTGAGGATTTAACTCAGTGCAAGAAACACACAATATAACTATTCTAAAATTTTTGAATACTACCTGTGACTAGAATATAGGATAGGAGGCAAAAACTGTGGGAAGGAATACAGATTTGCTAATAGCATGGGAGTGGAGCAGCATTGTGTCTACAGAAGACAAGAGTCTACTTACTGAAAAATTTGAGGAGGTAAAAAGCAGAGAAGTACCAGTGATCTGTTGGGGCAACATTACAACAGGAACTTCAGATTTGAAAGGTGATGCAATGGATGTGCACATGGGGACCTTCTTATGCAGGTATGTGGCACCTGCATTTTTAATCATCAGAGGTCTTCTGTGAACTGTTATCTGATTGGGTCCTGGTATTGCTTCCTTCTCCCCATGGAACATTCTTTGTGAACTAGAGAGACACAGCAGGCTTAGACATATATGATTTCTTGGGAAGTTAGTAGACTTGTTATATTTTTATTGACTCTTCTTTATATTCAACAGCGTGAGAGATTTAGGAAGGCTTTGAGATGTGCCTGGGCAGGAATTTTCTCTCCTTGCCAACTAGAAAGCACAAAATAATCCCGTGTGTATAACTTCCTGCAGGACTCATGCTTGTCAGTAAGATGCTTTCTAGCACTGCCAATTTGCCTAATGCTTCCTTTTTACTTCAACGTTAGGTCCAGAATTCTTAACGATTTTTATAAATATTTGAGAGGAATTTCCAAAGACAAATACAAATTTGAAGGATGGTCCCAGTGCCTCCCAGGATTGATTCTGCTTCACCTAGGGAAGCACACATTTCCCTGGTCATTAACTGGTAGGCAGTCCTACTCAGAACCAATCAGTTTAACTTTACACACTTGCTTCTGGTCATGTGTCATGGCCTTTAGAGGAGTCTCCTGATATTCTCCCGGATCCTGTCTAAAGCCCATGACTAGGCATGCCTCTTTATTCTTATTGTTAACACAGGGAGGTCCGGATGTCACTCATTCTCATCTGTGAGGAGGGTCATAACGACACCAGCTACTACCCTCCAAACACTTGACCTCCACACCACCTTGATCCTTTTGGATCATATTGTTCCCAACTTGCTAAGAACAGAGTTTTCAGACTTTATAAACTGAACTCTTGATGTTTCTCTCCACCGTGCCTTCATATGTCTTTGACTAAATAAAATATCTTCATCTTTCCAAATGCTGAAGCCAGAAACCTGTGAACAATCTTTACCTTTTAATCACTCATTCTGTGCAATCTATTCCAGGTTCTATAGATTTTTGGTCCATCCCCTGTCTACATCTCTATTTCCTCAAGGCTAAGCCATCTACATTCCTTTTCATGAACAACAATAGCTTCGCTAGTTTCCCACTTCCTGTCTTGGACCGTTACAGTCAATTCTGCACATGGCTGTTAGAATTTTTAAAGTAACAACACAGATGTCACCATACCACTGTTGAACTTAAAATCATTCAGCTGGTAGTCAGGACACTTAAAATACAAATTTTTCAACATGACTTAGACTCTTTCATCTGGTTCTTGCCTCTTTCCAACCTCATCTGACCCATGCTTCTCCAACCTCAACAATTCAATTGCCTTGACATTTTTTCACTTAGTTAAATGCGGCTAAACTTTTTCTCACCTTGAGACTTGCATATAACTGAAAAGTTCTTTCTCCCAAACTTCACCTGGATGACCCCCTCCCACATTCCTTATCTTCCCTTCTTCATCACTACATTGAAAATGCTTTTTGTGACTTCCAATGTAAACTAGAGTCTCTTGCATCATAGAATGTATCCCAACTTGAACAGGTATGCTATCTTACATGAGTTCAAGTGTGTGCATTTGTTGAACATCTGTCTCTCTAGCCAAGCATGAGTTCCATATGGTTGGGAACTTCATCTCATTCACTTTTCTCTCCCTAATATTTAGCACAGTATCTAATCTGTAGTGGTTACAAAATAATTGCTAACTATTTGCATGAATGGAGGTTAGCATATCAAGGGTCAATTTTTGCATCACTAGTCCATGGCCATGGGGTTCTGAGTTCTAAGTACTCAAGTGAGGACTCATAAATTTTGAAGTTTGTTGAACATCAGTGAGAACAGGGCAAACCATGCTACAAACACAGAGTGGAAGGAATGGGAGCCAGTGGGATGGGGGAAGGTAGAAGTAGGAAGGGATGTAAAACAGAAACAAAGCTAGATGTATTTGTCATGTCTGTAAAGATCTCCTCACCCATAGATCAGTGCTATCCTATAAAAATATAATGTGATCCACAGTATTAATTTAAATTCTCTAGTAGCTACATTATAAAACATAAAAGAAAATTATAAAATTAATTTTAATAAAATATTTTTATTTATCAAATATGTCCAAAATATCACTACTTCAACATGTAATCAAAATGAGATATTTTACCTTTTTTTTTTAATAAGTCTTCAAATCTGCTATGTTTCACTTTCAGCACATCTCAGTTCAGACCTGACATATTTCAATGACTCATTAATCACATATGACTGGCTAATGACTACCATATTGCACAGAGAAGCTTTGTAGGTTCCTGTATTAGTCGCTAAAGTGCTGTGACAATGTACCACAGACTGGGTGAAGTAAACCATGGATATTTATTTCTCACAACATTTATTTCTGGAAGTTGGGGATGAACAAGATGAGGGTCCCAGTGTGGTTAAGTTTTTGGTAAGGGCTCTCCTGAGGAAGTTTGACTTCTAGCTCTGGCTTCACGCAGAGGGGTGTGAGGAGCACACTGTTATCTTCTTCTTTTTATGAGAACACTGCATTCTTTTTTTTTTTTTTTTTAATTTTTTGATTCATTGAACACAAATGGAGAACAGCAATTGTTTTTCTGGTTGTACACAAAGTAGAGTCACCCCATCTGTGCATTCATACATGTACACAGGGCAATGATGTCTGTCACACATACTGTTATTATCCTTACTCCCCAACCTCACCCCCACCTCTCCCTTCCCTCTATGCTTTCTATCCTTTCTCCATTCTTGCCATCATTCCTCCCCACATTATGCCTCATCATTCACTTATCAGAGAGACCATTTGGCCTTTGGATTTTGGGGATTGGCTAATCTCACTTAGCATAATAGTCTCCAACATCATCCATTTACCTACAAATGCCATAATTTTATTCTTCTTTATGGCTGAGTAATATTCCATTGTGTATATATACCACAGTTTCTTTATCCATTCGTCTACTGAAGGACATCTAGGTTGGTTCCACAGTCTAGCTATTGTGAATTGAGCAGCTATGAACATTGATGTGGCTGCATCACTGTAGTAATCTCATTTTAAGTCCTTTGGGTAAAGGCCATGGAGTGGGATAGCTGGGTCAAATGGTGGATCCATTCCAAGTTTTCTAAGGAATCTCCACACTGCTTTCCAGAGTGGCTGCACCAACTTGCACTCCCACCAGCAATGTATGAGTGTACCCTTTTCCCCACATCTTCACCAACACCTGTTGTTGCCTGTATTCTTAATAAAAGACATTCTAGTTGGAGCAAGGAATCATGAAATTCATTTGGAGGAATAAGAGACCCAGAATAGCTAAAGCAATAGCTAAAGACCCAGAATAGCTTAGCAAGAAGAGTGAAGTAGGGGGTATCACAATACCAGACCTTCAACTATACTACAGAGCAATAGTAACAAAAACAGCATGGTATTGGCACCAAAATTGACAGGTAGATCAATGGTACTGAACAGAGAACACAGAGACAAACCCACATAAATACAGGTATCTCATACTTGACAAAGGAGCCAAAAACATACAATGGAGAAAAGACAGCCTCTTCAACAAATGGTGCTGGGAAAATTGGAAATCCATATGCAGCAAAATGAAACTAAACCCATATTTCTCACCCTGTACAAAACTAGAAATTAGACCAGAGACCCTGCACCTAATAGAAGAGAAAAGAAGTCCAAATCTTCATCACGTTGGCCTAGGACCAGATTTCCTTAACATGACTCCCAAAGTGCAAGAAATAAAAGCAGGAATCAATGATTGGGATAGAGTCAAACTAAAAAACTTTTTCTGAGCAAAGGAAACAATCAGCAATGTGAAGAGAGAGCCTTCAGAGTGGGAGAAAATCTTTGCAACACACACTTCAGATAGAGCACTAATCTCCAGAATCTACAAAGTGCTCAAAAATCTTTACACCAAGAATACTAATAACCCAATCAATAAATGGGCCAAAGAAATGAACAGACACTTTACAGAGGAAGATCTACAAGCAATCAACAGATTTATGAAAAAATGTTCAACATCCCTCGTTATAAGAGAAATGCAAATCAAAACCACCTTAAGATTTTATCTTACCCAAACTAGAACACTGCATTCTTCATGGGGCCTCACCCTTATAACTTCATCTAAACCTAATTGCCTTCCAAAGTACTCATCTCCAAATACCATCAAATTTGGGGTTAGGATTCAACATAGGAACTTTATAGGCACTCAAACATTCAGTCCATAATACCCCTCAAAGGTTTGTTGGTGCCAACCATGAACTTGAACTTCCCCTCATTTTCTGATAATGGGATATTATCAATCATGTAGAACATGATCCATTAGGTGTCATACTTTAATTTCATTCAGGGCTGAGTCAGTAAAATTGACATGGAAAAGAGAAAGCTTTTGTATAGTTGCAGAATACGGAACTGGGATGGCATTTCAAGGAGGCAGTTTGTACTCAGAACTGTAAACAATGAGATGCCCTGTCTTGTACTTCTTGTCATGAGAAGAGCCAAGTAGAGTCTGATGCCCACTTGGACCAGAATTCAATAATTCAATGAAGACTACTATCAGATGATCTTTCCAGTTCCTTTGAATCAGGAGACCCTGTAATTGAATTAATCTTGAAACATGCTTCCAACAAACATAATCTTTTTTTTCTTTTTCTTTTTGGCTTCCATTTAGAAAGCATTAGAAAATGCTTTAGAAGGCATTTTATTTTCCTTACTAACAGATTTTTTTTTAACTATGACTACACATACAAAGAAAATTAGAGAATTTAAATAACTCTTCAAGTCATTTTAGAGAAAAAAATAATAAACAAATTTGAAGACTGTAGGAAGAAGAATCTCTTTTATCCCTTGTTTCCTGAAATCGGTTTACGAGTGTGAACTAGGTCTACATGAATTGCTACTCTTCACTGCATGTCAGACTCACCTACAATCTTATTTCACTGCCTAACGTATGTTAGTGATGGCAGCTCATTGTTTAAATGAAATTCTAACAACACAATTGTATATGAAATTAGATAACATTGGCAATAGACAGACTTTCTGCACCAGAGAACTCAGTCGGCCTAGGAAATGCTGACTTAGAGAAGTCACTACCCACACCTTGTTAGGTCCACACATCATACTTTCTGCTTGCTGCCCGGAATGGCCTTGTTGGCGGCTAGTCCTGTTAGGTGATGAGCAGTCACCTCCCTAGTGATGAGAGGACAGAACTCAGCTCAGCCAGTGTGGGATTCTCCCTGTCTCAAATCAGGGCTGCAAAATATTAATGTTTTTGGAAAATGGAAGAATGTACAGCAGCCAAGCTGATAATGTGGAAAAGAGTGAAAAAATGTATTTTCCAATAATAAGCATTCATTTTTACTTGTTTTATTAAAAAGGGAAGTTGAAGTTGCTAGAAATATGCAAATTTTTTTATTTTTGGAATTTTTGATAGGGTTATTTTCAAGGATAAGTGCTTTCTGTTATTTGTGGATAGATTGTTGCTCTTTCAACTCAGATCTATTTTCCATTTGGTCACACTCCTAGGCACTTTCTGTCCTTTCAGTTACAGAACAGGACAAGTTCAAAGGCTAAGACAAAGTTCAAAGCCGTTAGCTCTATAGCCAAAGAGTAGTTTAAACCATAGAATAATCTACAGGACACTAACTGGTATCCTTATCCTATTTAGAAATGATTTAACTTAGGTAAAAATGGAGAGTTCTTTTTTAACCTTGCTGTTTAGTTCACTTATTCAATCATTCATTTATCAAAAATTATTTCTGAACAACCACACTATGCCTACCACAGTAGGAAGACAGTAAAACTCATTCCATATCTTTATTTAGTTCATAAAGAAGCAGGAGGCACATTCATCGAAATGCTGACTTCACTGTAAGATGACAAATTAGGTGGTGGACAAGTGTGCACAGTGTCATGTGGTGGGCATGCTGGGGAGAGTGACAGGCTCTGCCTGCCTCCCAGAGGAGATGGGATTTGAGCCAGGTCCTCAGAAATGCTGGGCACTTCTGGCACTTGGCAGAGAGTAGGGGTCTGCAGCCCAGGCAGAGGGAACAAAGCAGAAAAGCACAGGGCATATGTGGCAAGTGACAGGTGGTGTGAAGTGACTGGGCAGTAGGAGTGGGGGCTGCAGAAGCCAAGAGTGGGCAGGTTGTAAAGAGCAAAAGGACAGGTTCTGCCCTGGGAACTTTTCTATTCTTCCCTTGACCTTCAGATCACACACACACACACACACACACACACACACACACACCTATGTAACTTTAGGTCTAAATATATATCTGTGTGTATATATATGCATATATATATGTATACATACACACATATACACACATACACATATACACACATATATATGTATATATATACACACGCTTACATATTTATGCTTATATATATAATTTTAGGTCTAAAGATGGAGACTACAAAGTCTTCTATAATATTAGATTGGGAAATAGAAGAAACCACAGTGACAGCAATGATGGTTCTTCCTCCTCCTGCTTCTATTCCTCTTCCTTCTGCTATAAAATAGTAAGAATGCATCTTGTTGTTATGATTTTGCAAACAATAGTGCATAGAATGTCAGAACATGGGGAAATTTGGGTGCCACTCTGTGCTAGTTTTCTATTCAAAAACAAGATTCAGTTATCTCATAGATATAAAATGTTAATGAGCCTCAGCTCCATGCCTGCTGTGAGCCATCCCTGGACTGGATCTGTGTTGGTGAACTCTGGAGATTGCCGGGTAGAATGTCTGAATTGAAGTGACCTCAAAGCCCTATTGTGACGAAATTGTCCTAACCATGAATGGGGATGTTCACACTCTGGCCTGTGACCACAGAAAGGGAGCTGGCACACCATCCCTAGAATGTTATGCAGTCTTTGTTAATCAGCATGGCCATAGGCCTGTTTTCTCTTGAACTGAGCCTGTGGATCCCATGAGAAAGTAGGGAAATTCAAAGTGAAGCTCTGTACTGATAGGTTGTGGTATCCAAAGAGCTACCACAATGGAAAATACCTGATTAATCCTGTTAACTTTGGAGAGCTAGTACTTGGATCCTAAGAGCCAAGACTGTGTTAGTGTGCCTGGCAGGCTAGACTAATCAGGTGGCCAAGTTATTCTGTGCATACCAACACAGCCTGGATTCCCCCAATAAATAGTTTCTTAGCCTGATGTTGATAAACACTGCTTGTACATAAGGTTAATTCTAAGTCTTTGCTGCTGATCTAAGCACTCTGCTCCTCCAGTCTCCAGAGGTCCAGGGCAGCAGGTATCTAACCTTGCAAACTCATGACCATTAATATTTTTCTGAGCTCACATAAGTCCATTCCAGACACACTGTCATGGATTTCAGAAAGGGATATAAAAGATCAATGAATTGAATTTTGGCAAACTTAAGCTTCTTACACTTTAACTAGATTCTCCAAAATCTGGCTCAACTTCCCTCATTCGTTTATGACAAGTCTTCATCTATGATCAGCTTTCCTATTATCTCCTATCCCTTACCTTTCACTCAGTCAAGTTTATAACTTTCTATTTGCTCAGTTTGTTCTTTCTTTAAAAGTCAACCTCTTTACTCTTACCTAAATCCTTATCTTTCTAGCTCTCTGGCTTATTTTCCATATTATCTGTAATTCCCAAGTAATCTTTGGAAAACAGCAGTATCTCCTCTTCTTTTATTTGCATTTTAGTAAATATTTATTGAAGGCAGATTTTCTGTCAATATTATGGGCTTTAAAGAACATAAAGATAAGTTGGGATTCTATCCTCAAAGAGCTTCCAATTCAAAGAAACTAATCAGGTAGACAAGTATACCAATAAGGCATAGAGAAATCATGCCAAGTCAAGGTTGAAACCCTGTGCTATTGGGACCCTAAATAAAATGGCAGTGACAGTGACTGCAGAGCTGAGAGAGATCACAACAGAAGCTGCATTTAAACTGAGCCTTGGTATGATTGATTTTGTAATTTCTGATTGTTTTCAACCCTTATATCTTATATGGGGACATTTAATTTTACACAATGTAGGAGTCCTTTAAAACATAGGATTTGTTTCAGGTTCAGTTTTATCAACTGTGATAAGCCTGGTACCTGGAAAAGAGTAAACTCCTTTAGGACAAGCCCTGTCCTCTTTCATTCTCATATTCCTTCAGTGAACAGCACATGCTGGATTAATATAATAGCCATGGTGATACTTTGGAAACATGACTGCTGCTACACCCTTTGAATCTACTTAATGCCCCCAAGGACTCGCTATGGCGCACTCTTTTCAGGCATCGAGGTCTTGGAACCTAAATTTAGATACAAAGTAATCTGATGTTTGTGGCCACTTATCAACCTCTTCCAAGCGCACAGCTAACCCTGCCATGTGATCTAGCTCCATCAACAGGGAGGAGCTTTCACATCAGGTGGACAAGGCCCATGCAGGCCTCTCAATTTTTCTTTGTTACATGAACTTGGTATTCAAATGACGGTTGTTCTATTACATAGCACAGTACTCATGGCCTCAAGACACTTTAGCCTCCAGACTGATGATTGTTCTTGGAGTTGCTACAGCCAATCTTTTTGCTTGCTGAAATTGCTGGAAAGGATGGGTTAACTATTCACAGGCAATCCGAAATAGGAGGTGGTCACATTGCAGTGAATTCACATAGGCTATCCAGGCCATCTTAGTCTCCTGCTGAATTCGGTGTCCTTCTTGAGTGGGTCCATGCTCTTATCACCTCCCTCAACCTTTAGAAGTCAGAATCCTAGTTTATCAAACATCAGCATATGCTGATCTCTTCTGCCTCCCTGCCTTGCACCGTGGGACAGAACTGAGGGCTGACCTTGACGGTCTCATGTCGCCCTGCTTTTGAGTTTCAACTATCGCTGTCATGCAGCAATGCCCTCTGGATCAGGAAAGCCTCCTCATCTAAGAACTTGATTTTCTGGCCTGCTAGCTAGTGTTCAAGGATGTTAGTTTCCCAAGCATGGCAATAGGCAGTTCTAGGAAATGCTGATACAACTGTAGCAATTTCCCGAGATTTGTTTCTGACAAAGAATTTTCTTCAAAATTGAGTTGGCTTCTTTTCTTTTGTTCAAAAATGCTGGTAAACATAATTAGCCTCATTAACCTCAGTTTCTGTTTCATAACCGAAAATTAGCCTACAAACACTGGTTTGCTGGAAAGCACAGTTGTAATTAGTCTTTAACTGACTGATATAAAAAAATCTGCCTCTTTTTAAATTTCTTTGACATCTCAGTGCATATGAAAACATGTCTGAACTCTCCTACATTGGCACTGGGGACGGAAGTAAAAATAAATCAGGGATTTAAATCAAGGCACTCACGCTGAGGCATGAAAACTGATATTCTTGTACATGGAAATTGGAGAGGGGGAAGCATTTGCTGGGGGAGGTGATGATAAGAAAGTAGATACTATGATGCTATGGAGTCTGTTCTCAACAGCCCTTCAAACATGTGTAAAGAAAGTTGCTGGTGACACTGATGAATCTATCATCTGTGGGCAAAGTCAAATTATTATTTGCAAAAAAAGGATTGGGACAAAAGTACTGGTTTCCTTGCCACAGGTGAAAAATCACTACGTAAGCCCTTGGAATCCATATCATTGACTAGCTTTAAGAGCAATGCCTTCTTCTTTTTTTATGGGCAAGATAAGGAAGTCACAGTTTGTGAACAGTCTTGACACTTGCTCTTTTCTCAGGCTAGCATTTACAGTCCTTATGATCAGCTGGGATCAGGAGTCTAGGAACAAAATTCTATGCTGTCATCCTTCCAGTGAATGGAGGTCTAAAGAACATGTCCTGTGCAGAAGTCGAGGATGTTCCTTTCTTTTTACTCAATAGATAATCTACTAAGATAAAGGAAAAGTAATTAGAGGTAGCCCAATCAAGCTTTTGGGTTTGAGTTCAAGAGTGTGGCAGAGGAGCCAGGCCATGATGTGTGTCCATTTTTTGGAGAATATGAATATGAATTAGTCACTGAATATCTGCCTGTTCAGGCTGCTGTAACAGAATGCCATAGACTGGGTGGCCTAAAAGCAACAGAAACTCATTTCTTTCCATGATGAAGACTGGGAAGTCCAAGATCTAGGCGGACTCAGTGACTGGAGAGGACCTGCTTCCTAGTTCATGAATGGCCATCTTTCTGCTCAGTCTTCTATGGTGGAAGGGGCAAGGTAGCTCTTTGGTGTCTCTTTTATAGGGACACTAATCCCACTCACAAGTGCTGTGCCTTCATGACCTAATCCATTTCTAACATGCTCACCTCCTACTACCTTAACATTGTGGGTTAGAATTGCAACATACAACTTTTAGGTGGTCACAAACATTCCATCTGTAGTACTGAGGTGGCTAGTTAAGTACACACCCTGATGTGTGCCTTTCTAGGTTTGCTTTGGGGATGGCACCAGAGAAAAATATCTCAGTGCTCAGAAATCTGAGGCTAGTGGAATCTTGTATGTGTGGTGGTGGAGGTGAGGGGCAGCTCTGCAGGCAGAGGCACAGCAGCTCTTAATGTGGCTCATGGGGCAGTGGTTTCCTGATCTGGGAGGTAGAAAATAGATGTGTGGCAAACGTATTTTCCACTATTGTCCTCAGTTCATAAGACCCATCTAGCTGACACTCTTTGGGGGATACTAGGCAAAGTCATTATCTCCACCCTGAGCAAACTTTAGATTCCTTTACAGAGCTAAGTTCCTTTCTTTGCCTCCTTCCCTCCCTGCCCACCCTACTTTGTTCTCTTTGTTCCCACTGAAAATTCTTAATTTTCAAGAATTTCTCTTAATTTCTCTGTAGACTTAGATGATGCCCCTTGGCATGCACATGCTCAAGGACTCTGAATTGCTTCCTGTCAGTGTAGACTCTGGTTGGAGGGTGGTGAGATGGAGCCAAGTTGTTCTGTCTCGGTGCTCAAACTGCAAATGAGAAATCTTATAATTCAAATTGAAGTTCTTCTGTGTCACTCCCTGCACCTCTTATGAAGTCCTATAATAGAGAAATAAAATAGTCACTGAGTCAGGAAATAATCCAGGGCAGTAAAGTAGCTTTTATTAGGCACCTAAAGGCATCAGATGCAAATAAAGCAATGAGAGAGGAAATTAATATTATTTTCTCTGTAGCTCGTTGGAGAGAATGGTGTGTGACACTTGACTGGCGATATCTTTGAAACATCACTCTTATTCTCCTCAGCATTGTTTATGCAAGAGGCTCTGTCTATGCAATAACCAGTGGAAATGGTCATGCGGTTGGGCAACTGGATCTAATTACTTGGAGTCCCTGATGGAAGTACCTGCATTGAGAATTGTTTTAAGAATTCCCAGGAATGTACCATTTAAGAAGCACTGTATTCCGAAGAACGACACTGAGCCTCTGACTAGCAGAAACATGTATTTGCTTGGCTATTTCCCACCCTATTCCACCTTCTCTGGCCTTAAAGACATTTTCTTTCTCCATTTTATTTTCTGCTCACTTCACAGAAGCATCACACATCCTTTGGAAAAAGGAAAGACCCTGGAGGGGGTTATTTTGACAAGATATTCAGGGATAGAAACCTCTCTCTTCCCCTGACATTCATTTCTTGAATGTTTCTTTTGGGTAATTAAACACAGAAAGGTCACCTAGCATCCTGGCAATAACAGGAAATAGGAGGGGGGAACATAAAGTAAAAGCAAACAATCAATATGAGGAAGTCGACACTGTTTTTGTTTTTCTTTTGGTTTTTCTAGAAAGGGATTAGTTATTTATTGATTATTCATATGCCACCTACTTCCCCAAAGATTTTTGAGGCAGTCCAATTTGAAATCACCTCAGAAACACCTGCATGTTACTAAATTTAATTTCTTGGAAAAATAACAAAAATCTGATTTGAGTGCTTCTAAGTTTCAGTGAAATAAAAAATTTGTCTCACCTAAAACATCTGTATTCACTTGTTCCTGTTTTATTCTGCCACCCAGCCATGCTATAATGAAGGAAGCCCTTATTTTCTTGCTCTACTCAGATGCTCCTGCTAAAACAGGGACTTACAATATTTAGTTCTTTCATTTTTGCACTTTCTTGGTCCAGTTCCATGATGAGTGCAATCTCTATTTCCATAACTCCAGCATTTAAAGGACCCTGTGTTAGAATGAACCCTCTTTCAGAAGAGCAACTCTTTTAGAAGATGACCAACCCTCTGGATCAGTTCTTGGAGGTGACATCATGATGGCAGTCATTCTGAAATCCTGGGTTCTTTTTGTTGAACTGGATTGTTATTGTGCTGTGAACATAACTCGGACTCATCTCTCCATGGTATTTTTCATGCTCTTCCTTAGTCCTAAAACTCCTCCTGTTTAAACTGCCTTATACAATCTTCCTCATTCCTCATGGCTTTATTGAGAGACTACTGCTCCATGAAGCCAATTGTTATGATAAAGCCACATTGCAACTAGCCAAACTTTAGTAGCAAGCAGCATAAACGTTTCTTTTTCTCTCACAGGTCTGCAGGTCAGCCTTGTGGTTCTGATCTCAAATGACTTCATCCAGGCACCTGCAGACAGCTACGTGCTGACCTTGACTGGGTTCTCTCACACAGGAAGGGTTTGGCTGTCTGCAAGTGACCTAGGGTGACCTTAGAACAACTGAGCTTCTCCCCGTGTTCTCTCTCATTCTCTAACACATTAACTTGAACTTCGTCTCATGTGGTGACAGGTCTGTGAGAGCTAGAGGAAATGGCAAGGCCCCTTGAATTTAGGCTCAGAGGTGGTACACCATCATTTCTGCCACATCTTATTGGTCAAAGCAAGTCACAAGTTCACCTCAGTTTCAAGGGTTGGGGACTAGACTCTATTAGTCAATGAAAGGACCAAGATCATACCACAATTGGGACTGGATGGGAAGAATAAAGAACTGGGGAAAGTTTTGCGAGCAATCTCCCACAAGTTTTCTAATTTCTTGGTTTAAAGTAGAGCTTGATTGTAGTTTTACTTTTTTGAAAGCAACTTTAAAAGGGATATTATTTGTGTGCTTGTTTTATCTCCTTTGTGACTCCCTTAGAGTCAGAGTCTAGGATTCATTAATTGTTTGGGCTTAAGGTTGCTCAATCAGCTAAGCATTAGACATATTTCAGAATAGAAACATTCCAAAAATCAAGACAAGATAGAAAACATAAGCACACGGAATTTAAAATCTGTAATAATTTCAAAAAGTGTATTTGTTCCATCACCCTGCCTTGCAACAAGCCTCCCTAAATGGAAGGCCAACAAAGAAATCACCTCAAAGTGCAGAGAAGGTGTTCCTCATCAATACCCATTGTTAAGTATGCACCACCATGCACCCTGATACTCCAGTTTCAATTTTCTAATTTCTTATGAGAGAACAGCCATTTTCCCATCTTTATCTTAGCCTTCACTGTCTGCCTTCCACTGTGATTCAGCTTCACACTTTGTTGATGATAATAATATCTGCTTAGTGTTCAAAGTCTGGAATAGTGCTGAGCACTGAGATTAGGGTTTTGCACATAGTAGGCACTCAGTAACTGTTCATTGAATATATAAATGCAGAAAGGGATTGCTTCCACCCTACGGTCTTGTGATCTATTTGAAAGAAGGATTCTCCAGAAGAGCCATCATATGATACTGTGGGAAATTTTGGTTTCTCTGGTGTCTCTTCTTTGTCTTTCTTCCATCCCGTGGCTTCCAAGGGAGTCAATTCACCTCAGACCTTCAGAGCACACCGAGTCCCCATACTTGACATCCTCCAAGCAGTCTTTTAGCCATAGCTATATTTCAGTGGGAAAAAGCCAGTCCAGTCTAAGGGGTGAATAGTTCTCTGAAAGACAGAGATTGACTTCTGTATTGATTCATTCATGTTGAGAGCTCTCACTCTGCAAAATGGAATTCAATTAATATTTCAGGTTTTTAATGAAACTTGTTCTCACCATGACTTTTCCTGTCACTATTTATTTCAGGCCCAGGTTTGTAGAATTCTGCATCAAAGAAGGTCTTGGATAATTATTATATGCCCCCCGCCCGGTTCTTCTGATTTGGTTTAATTCCCTAGCCAAATCACTGACAAAGAAAAACCCGATTTTCTTTTACTAAGAAAACAGTTTTTAAAGAAAGTCATAGGTAGCCTATAATTCTGTGCCTTCTTTTGTTAGTTATAGTTTAGTATGGCTTTAACCTTGGTTTACAACACAATTTATCTTTCAGATTCACCCTGAATCATTTTCTTTGAATCAGTTCCTTATTGTGCTGTAACTGTGACTTTGTGGCTTCAGGACAACCTAATGTCTAATCCCTTCTGGCTGTTTAATCTCCACTTCCAGCATTTCTCCATCTGCAGAGGTCAGTACCTTGAGAGCACTGCCAGCCTTCCCCTTGCAGATGGTCTGCTGTTCTCCAGGACTGTCAAGATTCTGTCTTGGCCAAATTTGAATCTTCCCTGAAACTTAATCTCTCCCATCAGAAGAAAAAAGCATTTTTCCTACTTTACTTTCTAAAAAATGGAAACAATTCTCCAATCCCAAAACCATTTAATTTCTTTCCCATAAAATTCACATAGGAGTCTCGTATGGCTAGGAACGGTTACCAGACCTGCAAATTTATAGCCTGTTTCAACAAAAGAGAATGTATTTCTCAAAATCCTTTTGGATATAAGAGATCAAAACCCGAACCCTGGCTTAGGTAAAATGGAGAACATAAACCAGGGATAATTGAATACAGGGAACTGTTCATCATCAGGTTCTTCTCCTACCAAATATGTATATATATCTGAGCTGACCTCCACCAGGATGGAGCAGGAAATAATTTTATTCTTCTCCATCGTTCTCCTGCAAACCCACTCTGCTGACAGTTTTCCCCTCTGGTCAAATCTGCAGGATCCAGAGCTTGTGCAGTTACTTTCAGATAAAAAAAAATCCATCTCAGTCTAATCACAAAACAGTAAACTCTCAGGCAAATTGAAAATTTCCCCCAACTCCAAGTGGAGCATGACTGCAGTTTAGAACTTGTAGAGGACAGTGGGGGCTGGTCAGTTCCAATTCTCTTCCCCTCCTCACCTGTTCATGTCTTTATAGAGAAAGAGACAGAGACAGAGAGAAAGAGAGAGAGAGAGAGAGAGAGAGAGAGAGAGAGAGAGAGAGAGAATGGCACCTGAGCAGTAAAGAATATAACAGGCAAAGTGCACAGTTGGTGCTGTTAGGATGCTGGCACTTTCTGGGTGTGGCTGATGTACATGGAGTGGTTCTTCTGCATGTGGGACTTTTGTATGGGTGGTTCCCTCAGATACTTTCCCAGCAGGTCTCTGACTATGATTTCTTAAAGTGGGGATGCTATCTCCCACTGGGCATTTCAGGGTCCCCATCACCCCTGGACTTTCAGCTCTGTGCCATACAACTGACTCTTGAATTAAGGTGAGAGGGGCCTTAGACTGGGGCCCTACCCTTAAGAGTGAACATATGGCCCAATTCTGACTGCCACCCTTCTTGGGACAAGAAATAAGTGGAGCCAGGACACATGGCACAGAATCTAAATCCTCTCCTCATTGTTAGGCCATGCTCCTGGGCCTTGGTTTGTCTCCAAATATACCTGCTTCTAGGGCTGGAGCAGAACTTTTCCCCTTATTCATCCTTCCAAGGACAGGTTGTGGTTCTTTTCCATTCCTCTGGCCTGAATGGCAGTTGTTTGTGGGCATTGAATGCAGCTTGGACATGTAGGGAGGTATCCACAAGCATGCCCTAAAGCCCCTTGGCAGTAAGGGATGGACTTAGGGGTGGGAGAAGAGCAGAGGAAAAGGGAACACCTATTAGGGACAAGAGATCAAAACCAGAAAACTGGATCTCCCTACACTTCACATTCCAGTACTGGGTTCTGGATGTCTGACAATTCTAAATTCAAACCTAGACTTCAAGTTATTCATGAAGGCTTGTCTGTCAAGGTAAGATGAATACATTTTGTTTGTATTAGTTAGCTTGATGTATAACTTTAAGATGCTTATTATTGCCAGGTGCGGTGGCGCATGCCTGTAATCCCAGCACTTGGGAGGCTGAGGCAGGAGGATCGTGAGTTCAAAGCCAGCCTCAGCAACTTAGCGAGGCCCTAAGCAACTCAGTGAGACCCTGTCTCTAAATAAAATACAAAATAGGGCTGGGAATGTGGCTCAGTGGTGGAGGAGTGCCCCTGGGTTCAATCCCCAGTACCAAAAAAAAAAAAAAAAAAAAAAAAAAAAAAAGATGCTTATATATAGACCTCAAGGCTCCAAAGTTGTTGGGGTCAGGTAGCACACAGAGAGTCTGCTGGGTTCCCTCCCCACTACACATTTACCGTGTACAGCTCCTGCAGGAAAACCTAGTGTGGCTCCTCTCCACAGATCCTCACCTGGTCCTTACCTGACCTCACTTTGCCCACCCTGGAGAAGCACATCCCTCTGTCCTGCAGGCCTCCTTGCTCCCTTTTCTTTCCTGATTAGGCTGATGGAATCACAGCTATTGGTTTCCAGATTGTTTTTAAGGTGTGGATCTGGTTTCATCCTCTTCTTCCCTCAAATCCCAAAGGAGCTATATCAAACTTTCTGGGTAATTGTTTACTTTTAAAGCCCTTCTCACATGGCTTTAAAAGAGAGGGAGGTTGGGAGTGAATATATAGCATGCCAACTCTCTCCCCCAATATGGACACTATCACTTTCAAAGCTTTGTGGAGGCATAAATTTATATAAAAAGCTTGCATAGTTAAGGTACATAATTTGATGAATGTATCATAAGCAAACACACATAACCATCAACACAATCAAGATAGTGGCATATCCATCTGCCCCCAAAATGTCCTCATGCCCCTCTGATTCCTTCCTTCCTGACCCTACTCTTCAGGCAACCACTGATCTACTTTCTTAGTTTGGATTTTCTAGACTTTCACATATATTGAAATCAGTCTTTCTTTGTGTTGTTGTTGTCTCTTTCTTTCAGAATAATTATTTTGAGACTCATCTAGTTTGTCTGTAGTAGGTTTGAATAATTTGTGCCTTTCCATTGTACACGTGTGTCACATTTTATCTATTTACAACTTTAGTTGCGTCCAGTATTTATTATATATAAAGCTGCTGTTCTAAGCATTCATACGCCTTTCTTTGTGGGAAGGTATGCTTTCATTTCTCTAGGATAAATAACAAGAAGTAGAATGGTTAGGTTGTACAGTGGTATTCTGGTTAATATCATAAGAATCTGCTAAACTTTTTTTCCAAGTGGTTGTACCATCTGACATTCCACTAGCAGTGTTTAGAGGTTCCATTCCTGCACACCCTCACCAGCACTCCAATGTGAGTGAGTCTAGTGGTCGCCCATTGAGGCCCTGCAACTTCTAAAGCCCTCAATGCATTATTCACCTTTTCCTCTGTACAACCTAGAGGTGGATAACAAATATTCAGCAAAATAATCTCACATTAAAATAGGAATCCTTGGCACCTGTTTTATTAGAATCAGAGCTCTAGGGTGTCTGCTGAAATCTGGAGATGTAGACTCACCCCTCACATCCTGATACTTATTCTGAGATGTGCAGGTTCATACACATGGTTTCATTCTCTCATACCAGCTTTCACTGCCAAACTAGAGCCTGATCACCAGCAGCAAGGGCTTCTCTCATATCCAATCTGAAAAGGTTCCAGGTAGGACTGTGATTGCCCTTGTTCAGGTCACATTCCTACTCCTGTATCTTAGTATGGTTTTCTCCCAAAGCAAACGGTGTAAAGAGTTTGAATGCAATTGTTTGTTTGAGAGGTGGTCCTAGGGAGCACAGAGAGACAAGGAAGAGGGTCTAAAAAGAATGATGAGCTATTGGTATCTGTGGCTAAACCTGCTGGGGACTATCTGAGAGACCATATGAAATATATCTCAGAACTGCCCCAGTGCAATGTGGACACCAGGCTATTCAAGTCACCATCTTCTATCCTCATTGGTCCAGAGTCCCTCCAGGGGCACTAACTCTCAGGCATCCTGCTGCTTGGACACCAACTGAGTGTGGTCTGCAGCCAGGCTCTTGCTAAGGCAGAGGGCTCCAGGGGGCAGTCAGTTTGAAGAACTGTCTGCTGGAGTCTTGAGGGTAGACTTAGCAGCTGGCTGCAGGTGGGCTACCAGAGAGATGCTACATCTGCATTTTGGGACAATGTGATTTGCAGCCCATGTAGGACTACCTCTGGAGTAGGCAGGGGAAAAGAGACAAGAAAAATGGATTTCACAGAAGAAGGGATGGGGATGGTGCTGAGTACATGCAGTGGCATTGACTAAGTGTTCCACAGAAACAATTTAAAGTTGCAAATTGTTGCTGGCCAAAATCTTTGCAACCATATATTTCAAGATATTTAAAAATGAAATCCCAAAAGTAGCCTTAATGTTACTTTTTCACTCCGTAACTGTTTCTTGCTGATACTGTCCCAAAGATTTCGTCTAAGAATACACACCTCTTCCTCTTTCTGTATTTGCATTTATGCTTTAAAGAAAATTTTAATTCTTCAATACTGGAGTAACTGCTATGTGACTGGCATTTGCATTATGTACTCAGGACTCAAAGGCGAATATCCTCAAGCTGTGGAAGGAACATTTTGTGCATCTTCCTGCTAGTGTGGCCAGGATCCTGAGGTTCCAGACTAGGAATGCAGGTTGGACCTTTTCTTCATTCCTCTTCCTCTGATTCCAGAATGTCTTCAGCCCTGGATGTTCACCTGTTTACAGAGTAAGTTGCTAAACATCTTTTCCTTGTCCTTAGAATGCAGTCTTAGAGGAAAATATCTGTTTCCCCCACTAAATTTGGAATACAAGGCAATCATCTTTCCAAGCTTAATTTTTAATTGCAGCCCAGATAGTGTAACACTATCAGCTATACTTATTCCCTTGCTTATTCTTCCTGTGTAGTTTTCTCCTGGAATTTATATTTCTGTCTCTCCAGCTTTTCCCATGAACTCTTAGGTACAGAATTTATTCCAATTTTCTGTAATCTTACTTTCTAACACCAGTAAATAATCCATCTATCTTTGTGAGTCCCTCATGACCTTTGATTTCTTATCAACCTGACATTTTTTATTTCCTGCCTTTAATTTTTATACATTTTTGCTTTAATTCTCTCCTGATGATGGTTTTGCACCCTGAGGATCTGGTGTTGGCAGAGACACACCCAACCCAGGTTCTCTCTCATGGCCACTGCTCCTTCCTCACCAATCCCACATTTCTCACAGAGGCTGGGGTCTGCTCTGCTTCTGGGGTCACCGCTCCTCTTGGACTCTGGTTCTTTGCCTTCAGTTCCTCTCTTCCTCCTTTCCTGTTGTCTGCTCACTGAAATCTCCTCTTTTAGCTGACTGCAAAATGGAATTTGTGGACTGGAAAGCATCATTACCTGCCCCACTCAATCATTAGTTCCTATCTACCACTTACTGCAGTGGAACAGTGGGAGTTCACAAGAGGGTTGATTTTGTTGGACGGTGATGTGAGCAGCACTGGTGTTGGCTTAAGGTCTCTCCAACACCATTCCCTATCCTCTACCTCACTCCCCTTTATCTACTGGCTATCCTGACCCTATCGTACCATGCTAAGAGATGTGCTTAATATTCTGACAGTTTCAAACTCATAGAAAAGTTACCAGAACAGCACAAAAACCTTTGTTATACTCTTGTTCCTTAGTCTTCTCTGACCTCTGTGACCTTGACATTTTTGAAAACTGCAAACTACCACTTTGTTGAATGGTCCTCAATTTGAGTTTTTCAAAGTGACCTCCTAATTAGATCTCAATTATGTATTTTGTAGAGGAAATATCACTATGCTGTGTTCATCCCAGTGTATCCTGTCCAAGGGCACACAGTGTCTGTCCTGTCCCTGGTGGTGTTGATTTTGCTCACTTGTTTGATCTGGTGCCTGCCAAGTTTCTTCACTGTAAAAGACACTTCTTTTCCTTTTTAATTAATAGGTATATCACAGACAATACTTTGAAACTATGTAAAATCCCATTCCTCATCCAGCTTTTACCCACAAATTTAACACCCATCAAAAATGTTTCTTCCGCTGCCTCTGCCGCCATGGCGAACGGTGAGCGAGAAGTGGTGCGGCCTCTGTGGCCTGTGGAGCTGGGTTGGCGGCGCTGCTTCCCGACCTGCTGGTCTTCAGGAAGTCCCAGCCACGGCCCAGGGCATCCAGTGATGGGGTTTACAGCATTAATGGACAGGTTCAGCCCAAAGCTCAAGTCGGAACCTGACATGGGCAAACTGGCCCACATCTTCAGTTATTACATTAGTGACATCGTGGAGCATGTGCTCTGTTTTGGAGGGGATATCCTAAATATCACAGGGAATGTACTCCTGGCACTCTGGACAGTGGAGAAAAATCAACTGAATGACATCATTACCCTGGTGGCAAAATGCAGTCTAGAGATACAGGAGAAATTTGGGATCTACCACACTAGAGAAGGCCAGGATCTGCAGCTAAAGATAGGTAGTAATTCCTAAAAAGAGTTGTCCAATTGGAAAAAAGAAAGAACAATCTAAAAGTTTCAAAAGATAAATGACAAACTGAGAAAAAAATATTTACAACTCATATGGACAAAGGGTAAATTTCTCTAGCATTGAAAGAGCATCTACAGGGGCTGGGGATATAGCTCAGTTGGTAGAGTGTTTGCCTTGCAAGCACAAGACTCTGGGTTCAATCCCCAGCACCGGAAAAAAAAAAAAACTAAAACAACAACAACAACAAAAAACCACCTAGAAATTAAAACTAACATGAGAGGAAAAATGGGCAAGAACATGAATAAATGTCATATAGACAAACATATGTATTTAAATCTGTATAAAAGATGGTCATCTTCATTCATGATAAGAAAAATGTCCATTGAAAATACACTGAGATACTCTATTACCAGTAGATAGGCAAAAATTAAGAGAAATGCAAATCAAAACCACCTTAAGATTTCATCTTACCCCAATTAGAATGTCTTTTATTAAGAATACAGGCAACAACAGGTGTTGGCGAGGATGTGGGGAAAAGGGTACACTCATACATTGCTGGTGGGATTGCAAGTTGGTGCAGCCACTCTGGAAAGCAGTGTGGAGATTCCTTAGAAAACTTGGAATGGATCCACCATTTGACCCAGCTATCCCACTCCTTGGCCTATACCCAAAGGACTTAAAATGAGATTACTACAGTGATGCAGCCACATCAATGTTCATAGCTGCTCAATTCACAATAGCTAGATTGTGGAACCAACCTAGATGTCTTTCAATAGATGAATGGATAAAGAAACTGTGGTATATATACACAATGGAATATTACTCAGCCATAAAGAAGAATAAAATTATGGCATTTGTAGGTAAATGGATGATGTTGGAGACTGTTATGCTAAGTGAGATTAGCCAATCCCCAAAATCCAAAGGCTGAATGGTCTCTCTGATAAGTGAATGATGAGGCATAATGTGGGGTGGAATGATGGCAAGAATGGAGAAAGGATAGAGAGCAGAGAGGGAAGGGAGAGGTGGGGTTGAGGTTGGGGGGTAAGAATAATAACAGTATGTGTGACAGACATCATTGCCCTGTGTACATGTATGAATGCACAGATGGTGTGACTCTACTTTGTGTACAACCAGAAAAACAATTGCTGTACTCCATTTGTGTTCAATGAATCAAAAAATTAAATAAAAACAATTATAAACATAAGCCAATAAAAGAAAAAAGAAGAGTAAAAGTGCATTGTTGAACCCAACAATTCCATTTCTGAATTTATCCTATAGATATATCTTCATGTGTGAAATGTATGTACAAGATTATTAATTGCAATATGGTTTGTAATAAAAGATTGAAAATAGCCTATAGGGAACTGATTAAATTAACAATATGTCTACAGTGACATTCTCTGCCACCTTAAAAAGCACATTCATTACAAAGAATTTTCTTGTGTCCCTCTGTACACTCTTTCTCCCACCATTCCCCTCCCATATCCCCAAGCAACCACTGATCTCCTTTATTTTGCTAGATATTATTTTGTTTTTTAAAAAGAATGTTATAGGCCTAGGCATGTGGTTCAGCACATGTGAGATCATGGGTTCAATTCCCAACACTGAATTAAAAAAAAAAAAAGAATGTTATATAACAAGTGGAATCATACCACATGTACTTTTTGGCTATTTTCATTAGGCATAATTAAGAGTATCATCCATTTTATAGTGTGTATCAGTAGTTCATTCCTTTTTTTGCTGGGTATTGTATTTCTTCTATTGTTTGGCTATGTTATACTACTGTTTGTTTATCTGCTAATTTATGGATGGAACTCAAGCTGTTGACAGTTTTTGGCTGCTACAAATAAAGCTATTATGAACAACAAAAAAAAGTTTCTTTCCTGAATTATTACTACCATGATTGTTATATGGTAATATCATTCCTGCTTCACTTATTAGTTGGTTTCCCATCATAAGGAGGAGTTTCCTCTTGTCATCCATTCATTCATTCATTCCTTTATTTACGGAAGCATATATTCTTGGCTTCCTATATTTTTCGATAGGTTGTAATCAAACCTAATATTGTTATTTATTTTGATGCCAAAATTGTCCAAGTTTGGCCAGTGGAAGCTCCTATGTATATGAACTTTGGGCATGCCCCCATCATTATTTGTCCATTTTTTTTCTTTTTGTCACAGAAATTGGTGTTCCAGACTTATCTTTACACTCACATTGTTCTTTCCCTGATACCTGGGATCAGTCATGTGAGTGTGTGTGTGTTCTGTATTTTCAAATGATTTATTCTATATGTGTAAGCTTTTTTCAACTATATTTTTAACTGTGCATTCTCACTGTAATTTCCAGTTCCAATCCAACAGTACAGGGTCTATTTTAGCTTTCTCTCTTTCCATATTTGTACTTCTCTTCCCTGTCAGTGAGAAGCCACTAGTGCCCACTACCTCAATATCCTTGGATGTAACCAATTTAGTGGCCCTGTCTGGTGCCATGTTCCTTCTCTACAAAACCAAGTCCTACTTGGTCTGTCTGGGTCTGCCTTAACTGCTTTTGATTCAAGAAGGATGGAAATCAATCAAAAAACAAAATTTTGTTATTTTAATTCCTTTTTGAATTTAGAAAATTGTTTCTTTTCCATTTTTGCAATTTTTCTAAATAATTACAATACATATCTTTGACTACTCTGATTTGATATTTTTACTTTGTATACATTATGTGCTGTTCCTACAAAAAGTGCACAGCTGTCTTTGAGAATGGATAGAAATATCAGATGACCAATTTGGTGCTTCGAAGAGAATAATTTATGTTTTGGGAAAAATAGGTTTAGGTTAGGTTTTACAAACAAACCTCCCCAAATCTCAGTCTTAAACCAACTTGTTCCTTTCTTGTTCATGCTGCATTCCCCAAGCAGAAAGACAGGCTTCTTAGGGACCCAGGCTTTGGAAGCTTCACCTCTAAATGTACTCCCCTGAGGAACATGGTAAAAAGTAGAAAGACACTGTGACTGCACTCCAGCTTGTTAAGTTTCTATCAGGACATAAAAGGCACCCGGTATGCTCACATTCCCATGACCAAAGCATGTGACATGACCACACATCCTAGGAAGTGGAAAAGTATAAAATGTCTCTTCCAAAGGAACATATGAAATAGTTAGAAGGACCAATGACTTCCATAGTGTTTAACAGGGGACACCAAGACCATTGCTCTCACATAGCTGTCACTTCTAATGCTGGTCTGATCTCATATCATTTCTATTTGTTTATTTTCAAGACAGGAAAGCCTAGTTTATGGGGTTATTGTATAGAAAAAAGAGTAGAAGTGCTTTGTAAAATATAAAATGCTATAGGAAGATGAGAGCATTGTAACTACCATTTCTAATAATCATGTCCCCATATGGAGATAAACTTCCTGGAAACTGTGTTCATTCCCTTAGTGTATTCCATATTCCCATATTTCAGGTGGTAATAAAATCATCATTTTTCCTACTTATAAAAGTAATAGGTGCTCAATGCTGGCATGTTGATGATTTGCTCAAACACATATATGCACACATGTGCACATGCATGTGCATATATACACACACATATACAAAAATACAAAGATCCATGACCTCATAACAAAACAGTGATTACCTTTCCATATATATACTTTCAATTGTTTTCTACAAAACAGTTTAGGTAGTTGAAATTATGTGCAATATTTTCCTATACTTTTGCTTAACTTTAAACGTTAATATTTTCTCATAAAATTGCAAATTATTTTAAGTATCATTTTGAAGATCCACATATTTCATAACTAATTAATCATTATCGATTGCTGGGCATCTAAGTTATTTTCATACACAAGATATTCATGGTTGCTTAACTCTACTGAAGAAGAGAAGACAATGCCTGGCTTCCACTTTGTACCTACGCTGGTTTTCAGATTTATCCCTGTCCTTCCTCTTCTCTGCTCTGAATTATAAGACTGGGGTTGTTGCCTTATGGCCGAACTACCTAGTGAAAGGCTCTAGTGGGAGATGAGAAGAAGTCCAGCTATTTTTCTCCACAGCTCTCTCTTAGATAGTTTCTCTGGCAGCAACCAGCCCACCTGCTTATCTCCAGCTGTCACCCGATAGGCCCTTGCGTGGTTCTAGATCCCACCACCGAATGCAACCCCTTGATTCCCATCACACCCCTCCTCCCTTTGCCTCTTTTGCCTAGGTGTGATAGTGGCTTATTGTTACTGATTTCTGGGTTTTGTCATCATCTGCTGATCTGTGCTGAACTCCTCCACTATGTGCGTTACCAATGCCCTGCATGAAATTCTGTCCATTGGAAATGCTTGAAAAGGTTTATATTTTCCTGGATAGATTGTCACTATTCTCATGTTGGGCCACAGTGGTTTCTATCCAAATTTTCTTTTTTTTTAATTATATTTTATTTTTACAGACTGCATTTTGATTCATTGTACACAAATGGGGTACATCTTTTCGTTTCTATGGTTGTGCACGATGTAGATTCATACCATTCGAACACAAACAATAATAGATGTTGGCGTGGATGTGGGGAAAAAGGCACACTTTTACATTGCTGGTGGAGTCCCAAATTTTCTTTCTCCTCAACACTGCTTTGCCTTTTTTAGGGATACTTGGTTCAAAAAACTGGTCTGAACAAACAAAAATTTGAAAGGAGGAAGTCACTGAAGGGATCAAAGAGCAACTCACTACCAATAGGTAGGAAAGCAGCAGGGATCATGAGGAGATAAAACTAGAAAGCATCTCCCTTCATCCCTTCTTTCTGCCCAACAGGATAAATATGAGAGAAGGTGGTTCCACAACCCTGATTCTAAATAATTGCTCCAACCCAGTGGCTGATGTGAATTAAGGAGCCTTGCTTTTTTCTGGTGTCCAAAACTGAAGCAAGCAGCTGCTAATGGCAGTAGGGTCACATGTGCCACTTCCTATGCAACTGGAGGGCCTGAAGGGCTTCTCTGAGCAAGTGCACAGGAAGGTGAGCACCTTGAGGAGCATGTCCTCTCCCAGCCTATTATTTAGTACTCCTGGAAACTACATGGACCTCTTGTTTCTGCAAATGTGTCATGCCACTGGCCCACAGCAGCCCCTCCTAATCAGGGCAAATAAAACTTCAGGATAAATTATAGAACAACATCATATTTTTGGTTCATGGCTGAATAGGCAGTCAAGTTAGGAAAAGCATTAGAGCCTGAAATGAAGAAAAGTTTCCTTTCTCAATGGAGGGAAGTGAATGGAATGGGCCAAAGGATCGATATTATCAGAATTGTGATGTTTTATTATACAAACTTGGGGTAAGTGTAAGTGGATTCATTTTATGTTTATTATTTTGATATTATTCAAAGTTAAATATATTTGCATGCATGTTTAATGAAGCATAAAATAACTTAAGTACATATAGACTTGAAGTCTTTTTAAATCTCAGTCCATAAGTGATCAAAACTTAGTTCTGAAAGAATATAGGCTTTCAAAATGTGTTCCTATGCACTATTTCTGTTATTGTTGCTATAAAGAACCACACCAGCTGCAAATCTCTAGGTTTTATCTACGCTCATATGAAATATCTTTGCCAAGAGATTACGATGAAATGCTTCCTCTTTACTACCTTTATAGGAGGTTTATAAAATTTTTCTCATCTTTTTTGATGAAAAGAAAGTAAACTGTGAGATCTCCTTATCACTTGAAGGTCTCACTTTCATGATCATTTCCTGTCACAAATCAAGCCAATCACATGGCCACAGTGTCTGTGGATGAAAAGGGTCCCCTTACCAACTCACTGGGATTTGGCAATTTAAATCCTACTTCAAATGAACTTACTAGAAGATGTGTCCATGGGTCCTGGGGCTCTCCCTGAATTATCCCCTTTGGTCTCAATTCTCCTCCTTTGGTCTAATGGAATGTCCATCCTCCACTCCCGTGAAGTCTCCCGTCCTCTCACAGCAATTTCCTTTTTACATTTTCAGGAGAAAGTTGCCCTTGGTCTCCTCAATAATTGAAATAGTAGCAGACCTTCTGCTTTTGTGTCAATTTACCACGACACTGGGTTTCTCATTTTAAGTGGGGTGTTTTTTTTTTTTTTTTAAACTCTTGCATCACTGGGTAGCCAACTGTCTGTCAAAACATGACATCTTTCCAGTATTTCTAGGGACATCCCTTCCCCAAGGATTTTCCTTTCGACACATATTTTTATGTGGCATTTGCAGTGGTGTGCCAGAAAGGCTCATTATAGCTAATGAGCTGATTATCCCATATTCAGGAATTTTGTGTAATAGTTTTTAAACCAAGGATAGCTTGAAATCAGTCATACTGGGTGTGGGTGTATATTCACCATGGAAATGTTACATACCACAGAATAAGGGCTCCTCTGCCTCTGAGAGAGGCACTTGTCAGCATACTACTGCATTTGGGTAATTAAAATAAAAACAATGATAATAAGTAAATGTTTTACATGGATAATCAGGCAAATTTTATTATTGAAAATAATTTTAAATGTCCTTTTAAAGGTTTAAGTAAAAAAACCATTTAAATAGATAATCCAAGATTTCCTAATGGAAACAAATAAAACTACACGTAAAAAAAAATTGATATTGGACTTTGTTAAAATTAAAAATTTCTTTAAAAAATACTGTTGAGGGTTGTGTTGTAGCTCAATGGTAGAGCGCTTGCCTAGCACATAGGAGGCACTGGGTTCAATCCTTAGCACCACATAAAAATAAATTAAAAAAATAAAGATATTGTGTCCATCTACTACTAAAATATATATATATACATATATATATTTGAAAAAATAAAAAGACAAGACAATAATGAAATAGGAAAAATATCTGAAGTGATACTTCCCAAAAGATCTGCAAATGACCAATAATTACATGAAAAAAGGTTTGACATAATCATCAGGGAAATGAAAATTAAATCCACAATGAAATGCCATTTCACATCTACTACAATGCCAAAGAATGCCAAGGATGTGGAATAACCAGAGTTCCCAGGCTGCTGATAGAAATGAAAAATATTGTAACTACTTTGAAAACTGTTTGGCAGTTCCTTATAATGTTAAGCATACATCTACCCTTTGATCTTGTGATTCTACTTCTTTCCAAGAGAAATGAAAACATACCCACAAGGACTTGCACAAGAATCTTTATAGCAGATTTATTCACAATAGCTTTAAGCTGTAAACAACTGAAATATCCAAATATCCATCAATAGTGAATACATACTGAGGTACATTTCTATAATGGAATATGACTAAGTAGTAAAAATGAACATTTGAAACATTTGAACATTTCTCATTTGAAAGAATGAGACACCAAAGACTATATACACTATACTTCTATTTATGAAATCCAAGGACAGGCAAAACAACCTTTGAATCAAGGCAGTGGGTTACCTTTCAGGGGGTCAAAGCTTTGGGGAGTAACTGGAAAGGGACTCAAGGTAACTTTCTGGGATGATGAAGATGTTTTATGTCCTGATTAGAGTAATAACTACATGAATGTGTACATTTCTCAAAGCTTATTATCTATATGTCAATAACAGTACGTACATAAGAATAAAAATAGATCCCTCCCCAAAATAAACAATTTAAAGAACAAAACCAAAATGAAGTAATTGTATCAAGTGTCAGGACAACAAGGAAGTGACATTTTATCTAGTTTAATGATGGGAAATAGTAAGAGATGAAATCACGCAGTGCCAGACCGTAAGACACAAAGAGCTGATACCTGAGTGCAATCTGACCTTATAGCATTGCACATTTAGCAGGCATTACATTAAAACTCTCCACCAATCATTTTATTTCAGCCTAATGCTTCCCAGGAATTGTAGTTTTACTCCTGGCATTAAAAAAAGAAAAAAAAAAAAAAAGAAAGTACTTTGCCCTGTTTACATATATTGGTGGAAATAATAAATTCAATAAATCATCAGCGCTTCCCACACTCTGGCTGGTATTAAGCTGCTGATTGACAGTGTAGCCGCCAGGCCTGGCGGGACCTGAAACACTAGGCCTGCTAATTGCTACACAGCCAAGAAGATTTAAGGAGAAGATTAGAGAGAAGAGTTAGGGACTTGAAGATGTCTTCCTATGAATTATGGGAGAGGGCAGGCACAGTCAAATCAGCATTTGTGAAACTGGGTGTGGTTAGGCTTAGCCCTGCTCTGCATGTGGCCTACCTATGTGTTCACAGAGCAAAATGGTTTGCTTTCCATCAACAGGAATAGAGTCAATGGTTATTTGACACTGTCTCCCCACGACCTAGTCTTCTGAAACAACTTTGACTTTACTATTAAAATAAGATAACTTCAGTCTGTCCCTCATTTTGATGACATCTTGAGTATCCTTCTGGATATTCTGAGAATTCTTGGTGGTCCTAGTGTCACCTGTCAGTATTCTCCCAAGCTGGCTCACACTCTCAGTCTCCTCTGATGTCTGGGGCTCTAGGATCTATCATGTGAGTTCAGCCCACCCTAAGTGGCCTTATCACCAGGTGGCTCCTATACTTAGTTTATCAAACTCGATTGAAGGCATAGGGAAACACAGAGACAAATTTTTAACACATAGTGGAAATAGATTAGTATCCATTATCTTAGTTCATTCAGGCTGCTTTAACAAAAGCAGGTTGACTTGTAAACAACACACATTTATTTCTTCAGTTCTGAAGATGGAGAAGTCTGAGATGAAGGCAGATACGGTATCTGGTAAGGTCCTCCTTCCTAGTTTATAGACAGCGTGTTAGTTTGTTCCCATTTCTATAACAAAATACCTGGGACTCGGTAATTTTTAAAGAGAATAATATTATTTAGCTCACAATTTTGGAGATGAAAAGTCTAAAATTGGGCAGCCCTGTCTGTTTGGCCCTGGTGACGACACCTTGACCGAATCTACAACATGGTGGAGAAGCAGAATAAGAACTGGTTACATGAAGAGGGGCCAAGCATGTGGAGTGGCCTTGCTTTATGTCAAGCCCTAACTCACTCTCCTCAACCAGCATTTACCCCTTACCTGTTAGAGCTTCTGCTGCTCTCAACATTGCTACACCGGGGCCTGAACTTCTAGGATATAAACCTTTCTTTGTGGGACACATGGATTTGGGAAAGACACACATTCAGACCAGGCAGTTTTGAAACATCACAGTTGTTGAACTCTTGAAGTTGGCATCTCCCCATCATCAGACTCCTTCCTTGTTTGGGCCCTGGCTTCCTCATCTGAGTGCTGGGACTTAGGCTCTCCTTATTGAATCCCTTTCCTCTCTTCTCTCCCCACCAGGCCACTGCCACTGGCACAGAGGAGATGAAAACCTCATTGCACACAAAAGCAAGACTTGGCCTCATTATTTTTCTGATGGTGCACAGTCATTTAAGTTAATTTATCTTGATAACCACCTTCTAGGCCGTCTTTGCTCTGGCTCATGATTTCTGCACACATAGACATTCCCTGCCATTATGATGAAAAGTTACCTTCATAAAATAGTATTTTCCTCATCTTTTTAATTCACTTATTATAAACTTTGAAATCGTTTCCCTGATTCTGGTGACATTTCAGCTGGATGTTTGTGGAAGCTCAGAGTCCTACAGGAATAGTTTAACCTAGATTTGGCTGGATGAGGAGGAGAGCACACAGCTGATCCAGATGCTCGCATTTCCTCATCTAAGTTCTTAGCCACTTTTGGCATTATTATTTTTCAGGTCTTCCTTTTATTTTCTGTAACATGGGCATGACAGTAGATAGCCTGTGTCTGTGTTACTTGGGCTCCTTTCTCCAAGCCAGTAAGATCTTTGCATTTGAATCAACCTGATAAACAGCAGTTTGTCCACTAAGATAGCCCACATGTTCGTGTTAAACTCTCAGCAGCAGGACACCTGCCTCCACATCTGCCCTTCTGTCTGATGCTACGTGAGGTGCTGGTGGAAGAGTCATAGTTATCCACTCTGCTAAGCTGAGCTTCATTTAATATTTCCAGACCACAGTTTTCTGAGCCCTGGTCTCTCAAAGCAGTTTTGGAATAGACTTTGCCAATTTTTCATGTCAAACAAGAAAACACCAAGGCCACTTATTCTTGGCTCTAGTCCCTGCTGCCCTTGATTTTATATTGTGGCAAGCTCTTCCACAGGACTGCGGAGCCACGGGTGAGGCCGATTTCCAGGCAGGGTCACACATGGCTGCCTGGCCTGGGAGCCTAAGGCTTGCTGGCTGCTGCCAATGCCAGCAGTAGATAAACAAGCCTGGATTAGCATTTTAAAACAGGTTTAGCCCAAAGGATAACGATTGTCACAGCACAAAATATTACTGATTGGAGCCCTCTTAGACCATCTTTAGACATTCTCCCATACCTCTGTCCCACTTTCCTAGTGCCATCTTACAGTATTTATAAAATAGCAGAGCCTGATGTGGGGCCTATGAAGTTCCAAGTGTACTCGCTGACCGTCTTTCTTCCACTGCGAGGGATTAAGAAACTGGAGCTGAAAATGAAAACGTTCACCAGCATTTCCACATCAGTGCACCAGTGGAGACAGCAATGACTTCTTCCTTTTTCTTTTCTTTTTCTTTTTTCTTTTTTTTTTTAATAAATAGTACTAAGAATTGCCAACAGTCAGCTCAGCTTGGGCCAACTTTAAAAGCCCACCACCAGATCCCCACCAAGATAAACAGCCCCCACGCTGAGGTGATCCACCATCAGCTCCAAGAGAGGACTGGGGCCCATGCTAGGAAAGGAGGAGAGAGGCTTTTACAAAAATAACATAATTTGGCTCCTGGAGAAAAGGAAGGGCAGAATGCAGACTGTGTTCCTTCCTCTCTCTCTTGCTTGCTTCCCCTGGTGAAGGCATTAATAGGCTTAGTGCTTACAAAGGTGAAATCAAAATGAGAGAAAGAGGAACTGCAGGAACACCACTACTGGAGATGCTGAAGTTGAGGCCATCCAGCAGGATCATTTGCTTCAAGAAAGATTTAAGGAAGAAGGAGACCCTTTCTACCTTCATTCAACTTGCGAAGAAAGAAAAAAAGGCAAGAAATACATGGCTAATGTAGAAGGTATGACCTGAAGTGATGGAAATTCTTTCACTTGTTCTTGAGCATTTATTGAATGCTTGTTATGTGCCCAGCACTGTGTCAGATATAAAAACAATTACAAGACTTCAATCCTGAATCTCATCTTTGTGAAAGATGACTTTCCATTACTGACCTGCGAGATAGCCTTGGATGACTCAAACGGATCCGGTGCCAGCCATGGTTCAAATGTCCTGCTGTGGGTCATTTCTCAGTCTCTTCAGTAGGGTTGCTTCAGTGATTTTAGGATGAAGCTAACCCACTGTAATCTTGGAAATGTTTACCTCTGCTATTTTTTCTACTTCCTACAACTGAATTGTTTGCATCAGGCTGACATCACTTATGTGAAACACTAACCAAATTTCTTTCCCACATTCAACCTCAGTTTCTCCACATGTGTTGTTATGGAATCATCTGCTTCTGAGTCACTCAGAGTCTCTTGGCAAATGCATAGTGCATTTGAGGCTAGGATCTGCTTGTTTGAAGTACTTATGGTTCAGTCCTCCCTGACTACAAGTCAAGTGTATCTGCATACTATCTCTATATATAGATATATAAAATGCCTTTTTGAGAAAATAATCCTGGAAATACTAAGAGAATATTCTCTGTTTTGATCATTCAGCCTTGTTTTCTACTTAATGAGTACCAAAGATTTTAGAAATGTGCATTTTGTTTTCAGGAAAGACTGCTCTCAAAAAGATCTGCAAGATTTCTTCCCTTTGGGTTGGGGGGCATCTGGTTATGTGATAGTAGAAGTAGCTTTAGGAGGGCACATTATCTACACTGTCCTTTTAAAGCCTAGCCATGGTGTGTGGGTGTTGTATGTGTGTTGGGGTTGGAAAGTTGAAAAGGAAATGAAACGAAGCATTTTTTGCAGAAATTAAGCAATTAATATTTGCTGATATAATGTCAATTCATAAGTGACCCCTTAACAACATCAAAGCACATCACTTGCAAATTAAAAAATAATCACCTCACTGAAAGAGCAGATGCATTTGTTTAGATGAAGCATCCAAGAGTTACCTGACCCTTCGAGCTAACCCAGACTGCAAACGATGGGGCCCCACCAGCCCATCAGCCTGAGGAAGGACTCTGAAACCTCCATTGCCTACGGCCCAAGGGTTCTGACAGCAAAGTGAATCACTTCTGGGGAAAACAATGACTTGTTTACTTTTCATTGAATTGAAAATTGAAGATATTTCATAATAGGATCTGGGAAAATTCACCAGATGTTTCATTGCACTGTGTTCTTCTGGCAGGTCTACAAGATATAATGCTGAAAAAGGCTAATAAATCAAGGTGGGTATGAAAAGCTTAGGGACAAAATTCATAAAATCTTGAACTGCAGGAGGACACCTTTTCTCCAGCTGCTAGAATATGAAATTTTCTAACTTTTTCTGATGCTTCACAAACAAGCTAATATAAAATATAGATTCTATTTTTCCTCAGTTTCTACCTTCTCCCTTTTCTTCTTTTCTGCTTTAATTTTGCCAATCTAAGAATTTTTAAACCCAGAATAGAAAAATGTATTTCTTCTAAATTACCTTGAAATGATCAGATGATTATGTAACCAAAGCCTTAAATCACAACTTCAATTTGAGGACCTTTATTTCTTCTTTTTAAAATTTTTTTAAATTTATTTTTTAAAATTTTTAGGGGCTGGGGATATAACTCAGTTGGTAGGGTGCTTGTCTCACAAGCACAAAGCCCTGGGTTCAATCCCCAGCACCACAAAAAAAAAAAAAAGAAATTTTTACAGACTTCATTTTGATTCATTGTACACAAATGGGGTACAACTTTTCATTCCTATGGTTGTGCATGTACATAGGATAATGATGACTGTCTCATTCCACCATTTTTCATACCGCCGCCCCCTTCCTCTCTCATTTCCCTCTACGTAATCTAAAGGGAGGATCTTTATTTCTTGACACAAGGAAAGGTACTCAGAAACAAATCTTGAGATGTTTTAAAATAACAATTCATTTTGCCAGAGCCAAGCACAGAATGGAAAGCTTTTGTTTCCTTTTCCTTTTCCTCCTCTTCAGATTTTTGAGATATTTCATAAAGGCAAATACTAATAAACTGTGGTATTAAATAGATGAACTTGGTGGGTACTGTATTCTGGGCATCTGTTCCTTACTCTGGACCAGTGTCTGTGCTACAGTGACTACATTCCGCTTGTTTTACTTATCTATTATTGAATAACAAATCACCTGAAAACCTATGGCTCAAAACAACAAACATATGTTATTTCACAATATTGGGGTCAGGAATTTGAGAATGATTAATTGGGTGGACTGACGTAGAATTTCCTTCGACTTTACAGTCATGGTGTAAACAAGAGCTGCAGGCATTTGAAGGTTTGGGGTTGCAGGATCTGATTTCAAGATGGCACACTCACATGACTGCTAAGAGGAGGCATCCATTCCTTGTGAGATGGATCCCTCGATAGGCTGTCCAAGACTCTCTACCATAGGATAGCTGGCTTCTCCCAGAATAAGGGTTCCAAATGTGTGTGTGAAAGAGAAAAAGCAGAAAGCTACAGGGACTTTTATGAGCTAGTATTCTCACTTATGCCTCATTCTATTTGTTAAAAACAAGTAACTAAGTCTAGTCTGTATTCAAGGGGAAAGGAATTCATCTCCATCTTTTAAAGAGAAGAATATCAAATAATTTATGAAGATGTCTTAATGTCATTCCACTGGTTGAACAGAATTTCAAATTTGTGCAGTTGGTAGGGGAGTATAAATCAATACCACAAATTGGGGTTGGGGATGTAGCTCAGTTGGTAGAGTGCTTGCTTTGCATGCAGAAGGCCCTGGGTTCAATTCCCAGCAACACACACACGCACGTGCGCGCACACACACACACACACACACACACAAATTACCATGTATTGAATAAAATGATAGAGCTCTGGTTAGGTTGCTCTTTGTCCTGCTCTACTAACTTCCATTCCAGACCCCTTCCCTTCCCTTATTCCATCCTGACACTGCTCATGGCTTTAACTACCATCTCCCTAATTCCATCATCGATCCATCATTAGTAAATCTCAACAACATTCGCAAGCTGTTAGAAAAAAAAGGAACCTAACACAAACAGAGGATTTGGTATTCTGAAACCTGCAGTTCTAAGAAAGTCAATCAAGTGTCTATGAATTCGGAGAACAAAGATGAAGTCTATATGGAAAGAGGAAAGTAATTCTCCACAAACGGGATTCTGTTCTACTTGATGGGAGGTGTTGCTAAGGCCTCCCAGAGGAGTTCCTTGGCTCCTGCTGGTAACAGGGCAGGAAACTCACTTAGGTGGGGACAGCACAGCTGATTTCTCACCCATCACTCCTCTGCAGCTCCTCTGAGGTTCCCGGACCCAATGCTTCCAGCCACTACTCAGCAGTAATCACGGTACTAAACCACCCTCTGCCCATTATCATTCAGAGTCTGCCCATCGACAGCTTTACATCCCACCAGGAAGTCTGTTTTGATCAGCCTTTCACTGACTTCCTTCTGTGCTTACAACAAGCAAGAAAATGGCTTCGGGGACCACCAACTCACAGGACCAGTCAGTCCTAATGGCCTTATCACTTGGCTACCTGCTCTTCCTTCCCAAAGGGAACAACAGTTAGCGTGTCTGAGCCAGAGAGTCTGGCTGAACCATCCTATTACTGTTTTATATAAAGCACTTACAGAATTCCTAGAGGGGAGAGGAGTCTCTAAGGGGAAGCCGTCTCATTAAACTGCTGCCTGCTTTCCAAGCAGCCAGAGACAATCTGAGCAGAGAGGCAAGACCTTGGGGGGGCTTGGCGATGCTAATGCATTAACCTCTGGGCACATAGGCAGCATAATGGGGGAATGACCTCAGAGGAGAAAGTGGGAAATGTGCTTTTCTCCTTTCCCCCATTTAATGGGATTGAAGAAGAAACAAAGGCATCTTTACAGAGTTATAAAAATGTATCCAAGCTTCTGGATTCCCATGCCTAAAAACTCTTTATGATTTGTTCTTTCTTTCTTTCAAAAAATTTCTCCTTCTGTCTCTGCTCTATAGGACTTTCTACTTAGCCCTAGACTGATAAAGAAAATGGTTTCTGAAGATGTGGTCTTTTAAAAGCTTGGAGAAGAAAGACCAGAAATTCCTTTAAAAGGCCTCTGGCCATGATATCTTTCAACTCTGATTTATAGGAACTATTCAAAGGAACTCTCTGGAAAATGTTTTTTTCTTTTTTTTTCTTAAGAAAGCATCACAGAAAACAAGTCAACTCCCAGGTTGACAGGATGCTATCTGCAGAGAGCTTGGGGATTGCATTTGCACAGGTTTCCAGAGCAGACTGATGCACCTGGATGTAATGTACTCTGGATGCCAAATCATGAGGGAGCTCATCCTATTGCCAGGGTTCAGTCTGCAAACAGGAGAAAGGAGGCCTTCAGCACATATCAGGGCTGTTTCCTGAATTCCATCCTGCCCCAGAATGAGGCTGGCAAGTTTCTCCTTCTTCCCCCCAGCTGCTCAGTACAGAGACAAGGAGCTCAGTTCACTTCCACCTAGGTTTTAACTAGGCCTTTAAACATTTATACCAGATGGCCTGAGGAGGTAAATGTGCATGCGTGCTTGCACATGTGTGTGTGTGTGTGTGTGTGTGTGTGTGTGTACCAAAGAAGTGTGGTAGTACCACTTCCCAATATCTGAGAACACCTGGATATCGCAGAAAGGGCAAGTTACAATTGGAAGAAAATGCTCTTCTGACCTTTCTTTCCCAGGATGTAATTTCTTTCTTTGTGCATAGAGCTCCTGTCATTAGATTTGAAAGCAAATATTCTAAAATTCATTCTTTTTTTTTTTTTTCTTCCTTTAGGACCTACAATAGAACTACTTATCCTCACCTCCTTTGAAATAAGTTGTGGTCATTTGATCATCTGACCTGTTAGCTCACTAAAATGTGGGCTCACTAAAATGTGTCACTTCCTTGTTGAAATTTTAAGGATTACTGTGCAAGTCACCCTTTTTACCTTTTGAGGTGAATGGCAGTTGTCCAGTCATGGCTATTTCCAGAGTGAGGATGACTTGGAACAAAGACTCATGTCAACCCTTGATGGATACTCAGGAAGAATATGAAATAAGCTTTTGCTGTTATAAGACACTGAGGTAACTGGCTTGTTTGTTACTGCAGCATAGCATATCCTTTTCTGCCTAACTCTTACAATTCCCTCTCAAAAGAGGGAGACATCTAGTTGCCAGTGGAAGTGCATTTCATGGGAACAATCTAGATTCATAGGAACATCGTTCTAGATGAGGGTTTGAAAATGTCTCACCCAAATCCAGGAAATATACACTATCTAGGCCAGAGGAAAGAACCAAGTTTCATACAAATTTAGCCTTCTATGATTCTGCTGTGAAAGGATAGGGAATTAACCACTTTGTTTCAATTGCATTATTAAAAAGGATGATTAGATGAATGGGTCTTACTCCCTAGGCCTGTGTGCAATCTATCCTTTGAACAACATATGCAGATGTACTATTTCCCCTCTTTATTAGAATGCATTCTATCCCTTGAACAGGATGAGGGTAGAAGACTATGAACTAATCATGCTTCAACAGTGATGAAATCTGGCAGTCTTCTTGTCCTCAGCATAATTATTTTCTTTAATGAACTCTTACATCTGTCATCTTCAGAAGAGACTTTGGAACAGATTTACTTTAGGCCCAATAAAAGTAAACAAATTTTATAGACAAGATATTATCACCATTTTACTGTTATCAAATGGGCAGTGGGAAATAGTGTGAAGAGACTGCCAAGTAAGGTTCAATAGCATAAGCCATGGCTGTGATTGCATTAAGAACAGGGAAAGCCCTTGCATCTGTATGGACTTGTCAGCCTGGGTTCCCCAGAAAGAGCTAAATGCAGGGTTTAAATGCTCATGCTTCCTGGGGAATACAAGTCCAGAGCATAAAGAGCAAGTCCAGGGAAGCATGCAAAGCAAGTCAGAAATAGTGGTTTCTGAGCCATCCAGACTCCATAAGAAAACCCAGCTGGTTGCTTGAAGGCTCTGTAGGTGCCAGGAGGAGCCATTGCACCTCAGAACAATGTGCCTGGGAGGATGGGAGCAGTTTCCTGTTGGTCTCTTTCTGCTTCCTGCCTCCCTGCCTCTTACTGATCAGACTTCCTGCTGAGTGTTAATTCCCACCCCCAGTCCTGCACCCCCACCACATTGCTAGCCTGAGTTGTGCATCCTTTATGGAAAACACTTAGCCCCATGCTCTGGTGTTTCTTTTACCCCCAAAATGAGATGAATCCAAGACATTAAGGATTCAATAGCCTACATTTAAGGTACCAGAACAACTGCCAGTTCTGATAGAAAATGGGATAGCCATAGTCAGAGTTCTCCATTGAGCAAAATCCAAGACCTGGAGCAGAGTGAGCCAGGAGGTACATAGACCCATTCCAACTCAGGTACTCAGCATTTAATTTTAAGAGTTATGATATATCTGTGTGAAGATGACAATTAAAGTCATTGAAATTTTATTATGTGTGGGCAACTAAATGCTGTAATTATTGATGATTGACAATTTCATGTGGAGGACTATGGATTTTCTCAGAAAGAAGCAACTGAATAAAGTTTAAGACTAAGAGATTAGCTGGGTAAAGGGGTGCACACCTGTAATCCCAGCTACTTGGGAGACTGAGGCAGAATGATCGAAGTTCAAGACCAACCTCAGCAATTTAGTGAAACCTTGGGTCAAAATAACAAAGATAAAGGGTTGGGGGTGTAGCTCATTGGTAAGGCTTATCTGGGTTCAATTCTCCTATTGCAAGAAAAAAAGATATATACACACACACACACACACACACACACACACACACATAAATGTTAAAACTGCTGTGCCTGCTGTGCCTTGAATACCCAGATTGTTGGACGTCACAGGGTCCAGTTAGCCTACTGGAAGATTTGAGAAGATGAGGGTTGAATTGATTCTGGGAGAGTGTGATCAGTAAGTCTTTTGTGTCATTTAAAAGTCAAAGGGCTAAAAATCACACTTAACCACATTGCAACCAAGCAGAGCTTGATAGCACACAAACATGCCCACTTGCAAATAAGCAAAGCTAATGTATTGGGTTGCTAATGGCTGAAATAGTCAGAATAGTAGGTCATACCTACTAAGTCCCAGAAATCACCCAAATAGCCAAACTCTGTCATGTATATCAATGAGCCTAACTTATTGCAATGCTTCCTGAGATGCCATATGATCTGGAAATAAAGGGTTGCGTGGTGAAGTGTGTTTGGAAATGCTGCAGCTCTGTGCATTGAAGTACATCCACAGCATCAAGGCTCTGAGATAGCTTCTTGTGAAGAAGCCTGCTCAACTCAGCCTTTCTCAAACTTGTTTCATCGTAGACCACTCCTTTTTGTATAACAATTATCCATCTACCAAGGAACTGCTATTCCTTAGAAAGCAGTTAGGCCCCTCTAGCCTATTTTGAAGGACACTGTGATCATCATTCAGGCAGCTGAGATCCTGAGCACTCTGCCTAAGGGTGACATTAATTCTCTGTCACTTTAAAATCAAGTCACACATCCACACCCCTACCTTAGTTTCTTCATTTTCCAAGTAGAAAGGGTATATGTTTCTAAGGCCATTAGGAAGGACAGGTGAAGGAATGGAGGTGAGTGCATTTTGGAAAGTTAAAGGAAAGGAAACACAGGTGAACTCTACTCTTCGAATGAACTCCACACTCTCCGATTGATTCAATAAGCACTCTGTTTTTGTTGTTTTTTAAAAAACGAGACCTGCACTGAGCAGGTTTTGTCTTTTTCAACAGACTCTCTCATCCTTTTATGAATGCACACAGCCAAGAAGAGTGGATGTTGAGTGGTTGCCAGAGTGAAATGAACAAGCCCTGCTGTCAGCTTCCCACCAAAAAGTAGGTGCTTAGACCATTTTCATTTCATTCAAAACCAGTTCTTCGAATGCACTATGTGCTGAATAAATATTACTACAATATGTGTGTGACTCCTCTGCTTTGGAGATAGGAAATGAATAATTGAATTTAGGATCCACTCTGTCCACACATCTCTTCCTGTATGTTCTTTCTGGGTAAAAACTGGAAAGAAGGGAGTGAATCATGAAGCACTCAAATGACAGAAAGAAAAGGGATTCTAGGAGTCACCTGTTTCTTCTCATTTGGCAGAGTGGTAAACTGTGACCCAAGAGCTACACCAAGGCTCCCCTGGTTAGTGTGGCTGTTGGGAGTCAAACTGGGCTCTGCTCCCTTCAGGTTCAACCCAGTGCTTCTTCTATGCCATTTTTTCTTATTTACTCCTCCTCAGTGATCTCAAATGACTACCAGAATCCACCAGCTCTTTAAACATTAATCATCCACAGAGGAATACTGTTAGGATTACAGAAAACCTCCACGGGACAGCTATGCAGAAGAGTCATCTGCCTGTCAGGTAAAATGGCTTTTCTAGAAGGGAGTTATACTGAGTGACAGACTGAGGAGAGAGGACCCAAAGCAAGTTGAAGGGAGAGCCTGAGACAGGGTAAGGCAGGGGAGAAGCCCTGCCAGGATGTGTCCTCAGCTAAGGCTTAGCGGTGGTCTAATGGACAGGAGGAAGGTTCTGGAGCCTGTGCCACACAGAAGAGCTCTGCCCTGTGGGCAAGGAGGCCCCTGTTATAGCTGGTGTCTGCCAGGCTTTGGAGGTGGGTCTTGAGGGGAATTCTTTCATTTCCTGCAAGGTGATTCCTGTCCTCCTCCAAGGGTGGCTGCCTGGAGAGAGGGGCAGCTGGGTGAGTTATAACAGCTACCCCTCACAGTCGAGAGGTTCAGTGGGCCTGGACCTGGTACCTACAGAGTCTACCAGAGGAGCACAGTACAGGTGTAGGAGAGGGAAAAGCTTGACAGTGGGGAGAGAGGAAAAGTCAAGCTATTATCATCGCCTTGGAAATGGGCCTTTGCTCAGTACTGTCAGGGCCAGCAGGACAGAGAGCCAACTGAACAGGTTTGCACTTGTCTCCTTTTGTGATCATAATCAGAGCCCTCTCCACTCTTATTTCTTTTGGGGTTTCTCCTGCATTTTAGTTGTAATGGTGTGCAAAGACAAGGAGTAGGATGGTCGGAGGGAAGGCGATGATGTCCCTGAGACCTTGGCCATCCCAGAGAAGTAGCCCAGAACTTTCCCACACTGGAGAAAAAGAGGCAGACCATGATAAGTAGTCCCTGAGTAAAAGTGGAGTGTGGTGCTTTTACGTTAAAGAACTGGAAAGTAATTCTTATCCCCCTTCTTAGTTCCCGTTGGTATGTGAACTTCTGTTCCAGGCCAAATGAGTCAGCAGAGGTGGGAATGTTAATTAATTTGCACAAACATGCGTCAAGAGTACTCTCAAAAATAAATTCACTGTTCTTATCATACTGTGAAGAAAATATTCATTCTTCACTTTGGAGAGATTAGGCCTCGACACCTTATCTGTAGCACAGCAATGTATTGTTGGGAAAGGCTTTAGGACAATCCTAGTCCAACTTCCTCGCAGAAAAAAGGAGGAAACTGAGGCCCAGAGAAATGGAAGTGGTTTGGCCAAGAGGACCGTGCTAATTAGCGGCAGAAACTGTGTCATTCTTTAAAAACAAATACAAAAGCCTAGGAGGCTTCTATTGGTGCCAAAGTTGTGCTGGGAGCCAAATATACCAAACCAGTGGCTGCCCTCCAGGAGAGCACTGGGCACAGAGGACAGCACACTGAACACTGTGCAGCCTGTGCATCATTTGAAGTCTTCAGAGGGTACTAGGGAAGGGGGCTAGTGCTGGATGACCGACATAATGAGTTGGCCTGGAGGAATTTGGGGAAAGTCTTCCACACATAGATGATGGGTCCAATTTTGAAATTCAGGGATGTGGGTCATACTGAGGGGCTGGAATTTCGAGATTCCAGAAATAGAGACTTGTGTTGATTTCATTGGCTCTTAAACCAATAAAAGGCTATGCAGCTTCTGCAATAAAGGAGTCTTCGGCCGCTCACTCCTGGTCGTGCTTACCTGATTCCCCGTGTCTGGCTTGTGAGGCCGCGTCCTTACCGCCCATCGTGAAAGCCCCCAGGACCCACAAGTGTAACACAGGGAAAGGAGGAAAAAGGGCTAGGAAAGCATAGCCTGGGAAAAGGTGGAGAGAGAGGAAGCAGAGGCATTTCAGGGAAGGCACAGGTGGATGGGAGCAGCTGTCTAGGGTGGGGCTGGCATGAACTCAGGAGGAGCAATGGGTATGATGAGCTCTGGGTTTGGAAATCAAGCTGAGAACCGGGAGGTGGGAGAGGAGGGAATGGAGATGAGGGGAGCTCCCAGAGCAAGTTGGACCTGTGGTCAGGGATTTGAACAGCAAGGATTAGGGCCTCTAAGCCATAACCCTACTAGTTAGGGTTACTATTGCCCTTTTCAGCCATATGCTTAAAATACATTAGAAATTTATGCTTAAAATTCATTTAGGATTTATTCCTTTGGGAATGAAGGATGACTTTGCCTTAAGTAAGTCCTATTAAAATGTAATGCTTCTGAGTGAGATTAGTATAATCTAGCAGGTAATACCTCCAGGAAATTTGTTGACAGCTAAGTGACAGCTAGCTGAAAACAAGATCTGCAAGGAAAGAAGACAGAGGAGGCACCTGGGGGGCAGGAAGTTGGGTGCTAAGAGAGAGGGAAGATGCTCAGAGGGGAGGTTTTGAAATTTGTGCCTGTGTCAGGCACTGCCTGAGGATGCTATGTACAGGGCAGATATGAGGTCAAAAAGAACTTTATCTACCCTAGGAAGTGATGGGTGCTGTTGTAGAGAATTTATTATTTTCCTTCTGAAGTTTTGATAATTTTAGCCTATGAACTGAACTGACAATGCACAGATAAACAGGAAACTAAGCCTACAAAATTATTAACAAGCATAAGCACAGGAACCATACACAAAACATGAAATTCAAAGAGGGCTAAGATAGCTGAACTCTATATCATATTGTGCTAAACAAAGAGACAGGGGCTTGGCCCTCTGGGGGGATGGGAGGTGGCACAAGCTATGGAAGGTTGTGGAGAGGAGGTAGACTTGTTTGTCTTGTTATGCAGATGAAGTCTCCTAGGTGACACCCACCTGTGGTCACCCACCAGATGTCAGAGCCCCCAATAAATCTCTTCCTTTGAAAAGAGCTTTCCCAGGAAGAAAAGGGGAATATCAGAAAAACCTCTGCCTGCATCTGCTGTTTACTAATGTGGATGGATGTAAATTTGTTTTTACAAAAGGGCAGCTTTTTCAGAGCCATTCCTGTGTCTGCAGAGGTCTGCAGTTTCTCAGAATAACCAACTTGAAGTATGCCAAAGATATGGATTTAAGGGGGCAAATTTTGATCTTTCTCAGTCCCCAGGTCTGCAGTTCTGAAGGGGAACACAGCATGTGTAGACAAGGAAATGCCAGTGGCCTCAGGGAACTGGGAGCCCAGTTTTGGAATATGTCCACCTTATTTGGTTTGAAAGGGATAAAGGGAGTGCTGGGAATATAGGAGACTCTTCCCGCTTCTGCTGTGGGGAAGCATGAAGAATGTGACTCCAAACTGGGATATTCTTAGACTCTGCTAGGGACCCTTCTACATACTGCAGGTTTCTACGTACAAATGAAGGTTTTACATTAAATGTGTGTTAGACATCTCCAAGATACATTACCAAATTTATGGCCAAATTTGGGTGATATTTTCTGTCTATTCTGTAATAGTGAGAATTTTATATAGTTACTAGTTATAGCATTTTATACTAAAGCCATTGCTAAACCATGAAAACCATCTTCCTGTGGTAGCCAGCTTCTAAAATGGTGCTAGTATTCAGGATGTTGTTAGCATTCTGTCCCATATGGAATTGGACTGATATGTGTAACAATAGGACATTTGCAGAAGTGCTAGATTGTGATTTCTGAAGCAAGATCATAAAAGACAGAATGGTTTCTAGTCATGTCCTTGTATCACTGGAAGTCGGAAAAACCAGCTGCCATGTCATGAAGATGTAGGCAGCCCATAGAAAGGCCAATGTGGTGAAGACCTTGTATAAACTTGGAAGCAGATCCTTCAGTGCTATCAAGTCTTCAAATGCCTATACTCTTAGCATATATCTTGACTGCAACCTCATGAGAGACTTTTGGCATTCCTAAATTCCTGAACTTCAGAACTAAAATAATAAATGTTTATAACTTTAAGCCCCTAAGTTTTGGGGTAAGTTGTTAGACAACAACAGGTATTGTAATTAACTAAATTTGGAATAAGATGTGAGAAAGCACTAAACATCAATACATATTACTTTAACCTATAAGGAGGATATGGATTTCTCTAAACATGTTACAAAACTAAAAGATCTCTTTAATGATCCAAGGACCTAGGTGGTCCATCAGAATTGTGGGGGGAATGTACCTGTACAAATTTATTCTCTATCAAGAACATAGGAAGTTGTAAGGGGGAAATTGCTCAGTCCTGCCCTATGGTCTGATATGGAAGGGGGTCTGGTAGAGGTAGGTTCAGGTGAAAGAAGAAACAAAGCAATGATCATGTGGAGAATCTTAAGAATTAAGTGGTCTTACTGTGAGTCTCATTGACTTCTTGCTTTCTCAGAAAGCGGGACTGTGGAAAACTGGGGACTGATTAGCATTTGGGAGACAAGGCAGGCTTAGTGAATGATTAACATAGCATACCTTAACTAAAACCATGAACTCAGCCAATTCACTCTTTCTGCCCCTCTAGGCAATATCCCATCTGGCCTTGATAAAGACAGATTCAAATTTAAAGTTATCATAACCAAAATAAAATCAGTACAGACCTTTATGTGCTGATTGTTGCACAGTGCAGGTAAAGTAGGGAAAGAATGTAAGCAAAGGCATATGGCCAACATTTTCTTTCTCCTAAATTTAGTAATAGCACCTGCTTTTTCTTTTGGGAAATAACCCATTCTCATTACATGTGGCTCTGGTGTGATTATCAAACCTTCTCTCTCACTTTTCCTGCTAGAGGCATGTGATCCAAATCTGGTTAATTAGAATAACCATTCATTTCACTAGACCCATACCCTCAGGGGTGGATATGTGATGGAGTCTAGCTGGCCAACCCAGTACTAAACAATTGACTTTCAACCTTGGGTTGAGATGGGCAAGTGATGGCAACCGCTTTATAGAGAGACTAAGATATCAGTGGAGACATCAGATGTTCCTAAAGCTACATTGACCTTGGGCTCCTCAGTGACAGGTGAAAATAAATGGGCTTTACACTAAGTTAGTCTAATTTTAGTGTTCACCATTTACAACCAAGTGAGTATGAGTCAATTCATTATTGCAGAAAACAGAAGAGTTCACAAAATAGTCCTCTATAGTTGTAGAAAAATGAAACCTGACATAGATTTTCTTGGAAAAAAAAACAAACAAACTCAAAAAGAAAATAAATAGGAAGATCAAAGAAAAGAAGATAAGACATCTTCAAGGTTATAAACTGAGCTGGCAGGGTATAGAAAAGAAATGGAAGAGAAAATAAAACTACTACAAAGAAGAAAGCCATGTAAACAAAACACAAAAAGAAGCAAAAAAAAAAAAATTGGATATCAACACTGTCAGAGACATGAACAATAGGCATGATGTTAAAATCTCAATTCAAAATGTTTAGTTTAAAAAATAAAGTGACAGCAATAAAAGGGTAAATACAGATGGCAGACAAAGCAATTGTGCACATGATGTGAATGATTTGTCATACATGTTTTGTATATTGCAAATAAAGCCAGTTTTCATCATCATAATAATAATAGCTAATATTTATATAGTGCTTCTTATATGTTAGACCTTTTATAAGACTATATATTAGCTCATTCTTTATAAGAGTCTTGTGAAAGTTGATCTCCATTTTATAAGTGAGAAAAACAAGGCACAAAGAAGTTGGTTTACCCAAGGCCACTTAGAACGTAAAGGGCTGAACTGAGATTTGAAACCTATATTCTAAACTGCTGGACTGCAGGCTCTCATATGCAATATAAGACAAATGGAGTCTTAAAATATCCAATGAATATAATAAAAGAAAAACTTATGGAAATGTTAGTAGTAATAGTAAAATGTTATCCGATATTTACTATGTATCAGGCTGTGCAAAATAGCACACTGTGTCAGCAGAAAAACTGATACAAAATTATCAACTTATGATCAAAGTAACTCATGATAAAGGATAAAGCAAGAGTCTGCAGCATCCAAGCAAATAATAAGTGTAAGAAAAAAATATCTGAGTGGTCTCAAATCCCTACAACAACAGTTAGTGACAATCTATAATTGACCAACCATGTGAAAATCATATGAAAAGTAATTTCAATTTCATATTGTTATGTCTACTTTAATTTATACTTTTGGTTTAAATATATTCATGTTATATAAAAATTACATTTTATTTTACATCCTTGACTCATTACTGCCAATAGAACATAATACAAAAGTCTCTCAATTATAAAAATATGTGATTTTTCTAAAGTACAAAAATTAGCACATAATACTTAGCAAATGTTATTATTTAAGTATCAAAACACATCATTAGGAACAAAAATAATTATGTTCACTTGTCTATTATATTTCCCAACTTTTAGTTATAAAAAACATTATAGATTTACCAATTTTGGTACACATGTACAAAATACGCATTTTTCCAATTTTATTTTATGAGGGTATATTTGTTAAGGTAGGAGGATAAAGTGTATTTCACTGAACAGTATTTGTAGCATTTAAATGTTTAGGCATAAGGTGAGTTTTCATTTTACTGTTGCTATAAACCTCACAAATGTTAGTGCCACACTAAACAGCACAGAACTAACGAGAATCATGAAATGAACTGGGCACAGGGGCACATGTCTGTAATCTCAGCTACTTGGGAGCCTAAGACAGGAAGATCACAAGTTCCAGGCCAGCCCAGGCAACTCAGGGAGACCTTGTCTCAAAATAAAAAATAACAGGGGCTAAAGATGTAGCTCAGTGGTAGAACACTTGCCTAGCATGTGCAAGACCCTGGGTTCAATCCCCAGTACTACACATACATGTGTGCATGTATGCGGGCGCGCGCATACACACACACACACACACACACACACAAAGAATCATGAGACAGAGAGAAAGGAGATAATGTTAATTTCCTATCACTTGTAGCAAGGATCAGTAAACACTGAAGCCAAAATAGGGAGCTTTTTTTTTTAAATCATTCAGTTTTTCAATGTTATCCCTCCTCTTCTTTTTCAAATAATAGACATCTTTTAGAAACTTTGAAAAGTTTTTCTGAAGGCCAATATATTTTATTTTACTATATTTATTTATATCCTGTTAACATTAGATAAATTTGGTAATATATTTTAATAAAAATGGCTTACATATTAACTTCATTTTTGTGAATTTGTTTCCTAATGTCCCTCCTAGGTATAGATACTTGGGTCATGTTTCCTAAGGTTCTGTAAAGCTGAGGCTATTTCTAGCTGTGATGCTGTGATGGTTTGGATGTGAGGTTCCCCCAAAAGCTCACATGAGCTACAATGCTGGAAGGTTCAGAGGAGAAATGATTGGGTTGTAAGAGTCTTAGCCCAATCAGTGAATTAATCCCTGATGGGATTAACTGAGTGGTGGGGTGTGGCTGGAGGAGATCGGAATTGGGGAGTGTCTTTGGGGCATGTATTTTGTATCTGGAGAGTGCAGACTCTCTCTTCCTACTTCCTGATGATTCAAGCTGCTTCCCTCTGCCAAGCTCTTGCACTATGTTATTCTTCCTCACCTGGAGCCCCAAGGAATGGAGCCAGCCTTCTATGGACTAAGACCTCTGAAACTGCCAGCCCTCAAATAAACCTTTCCTCCTCTATAGTTGTGCTGGTCAGATCATTTAGTCATAGCAGCAAAAAAGCTGACTAGAACAGAGACCTTCCCATGTTTTTCTTAACTTTGTTCTTTGTATTCTACATTGTATGATTTTTTTTTCCATGAGCAGTTATTATACTTATAAAAATGTAAAAGTGAATGGTGTATATGTGTGTTCATAGAAAACAAAGAAAATCAGACCAGCTTCTGTTACCAGGGAATAGTAATTGTTTGACAGGTTGTTTAATTGGGGTTCCTGGCTCGATGCTATCAGCCAGTGGCATCCTGTTAGGGTCTACCTGAGGTGATTTGCATCATCCTTACTGATTTGCATGGCACCATATGCTGCCCCGGCTGAATCTTTGCACAGTATGAAATAATTCCTTTTGACAGGATAACCGCAATTACAGCAGGTAGGCCAAACTGGGGGAAAACAGTAATCAAATTAAGGAAACGGTAAGTAGACAATTACATGTCCCCACCACCAAATGCTGGCACTAATCTGTTCAGGATGTCTGTGGAGCATTTGGTTGGGAACAGCTTGAGGGCCACTTAGAATGTTACTGCAGTGTGAAAGTGGGACCTTCTGAATGTACTTATTCAAAAACTGTTTAGGCCTTATTAATGGTAGTAAGTTCTGATTTTTGCCATGTTTTGAAAAGTGAATGTTTTAGTTCATGCCTCAAAACCCTGAGGTATAGCTCCAGGCCCAAGAATGCGACCACAAATTGGCTTTCCTGTGTAGCCTGATGGCCTTGTGCGTTAGCTTAATAACTATGATTTTTAATTTTAGTGTCAAAGGTTAATGTTTAATTACCTGATAAAAATACAGTCGCATAGTCTGGAATGGAATGCTCAGATGACCCTTCCTAACTTCCCACCTGACACTTCCCCTCCATCTCCTTTCTTTGCAGTCCACCAGTGAGTCTCAGAATGGGGACGGATTTTACAGAATATTTCACAGAGTTCTGCTGAAGAGAGCTGCCACAAGGTACTCACAACCCCTCCACGTTCAGAAGCCTCATCCCTTCTCGAATGGCATCAAGGAGTTGACTCTTCCATGCCCTAGAAAAATACAGCTTCTCCCCATTCCCATGGTATGATCCTGAACAGAGCTGAGACCCCCAAGCCAAGCTGAAGCATCTGAAATGAAAATTCCCTCTCTAAGTGAGGGGGATGTGTTCCATTAGACAGCTTCTCTGGGAGGGAGCAAAGCTGCTCCAAAGGAGACTGAGTAATTCTGAAGGATGCCACGGAGGCGGGGACACTTTTTAATGTCTCCTAAAGTTAGAAGGAAGAGATTTAGAGTGTAATTGTGGGGTGTGATGGCTTTTTTTTTTTTTATAACCTAGATCTTTAAGAACAACCAATTAAAGTTTACCTGCTGGAGCATTTTGTGAAACAAATCAATATCTCATTTATTAAAAATTAAGAACCCATAAGCTTCTAACACATGAGTGAAAAGGCAAGGGGGCAGTGTAGTAATGAAAGCTTGGGGGACTTTAGCTTTCATTGGGGGGGGAAAAACCACAACATACATTTCTGATTTTAAATATAACACAAAGTACGGGGGTTGTCACGCTGCAATACACGACATTAGCATAATCAAGTTTGCTTACTTTTAGTTTACGAGCTGTGACAGCAGTTAGGCTTGATTTGTATTCTATTTCTTCTAAATCATGAGCTCCAACCCTGAAAGCAGGAGAGTAAAGAAGGCATTTAACAGAGGCTGAAGAGAGTAGCAGGCTACTAGTTTTCTTTGAAATAAAATAGGACACAGAAACATGGCAGAGTGAACTTCCCATTTGTGGATTCAAACTGGGTTTCTCCACCCAAGAAACCTCCCCAGAATACAGTCCCCTTCCCCTCCTTACAATATAACTTTAAAAGCAATCATCCATGTTTTAACAAGTCCTCCAGTTGGTTCTGACACAGGCTCAAGTTTGAGAGCAATTGCTTTAGAATTTAGTTAGAGAGCAAGAGCTTTAGAATTTAGAATTTGAGAGTAAAAGCTCTAGAAACCCACAAAGAGTATGTCAACATCATTTATGAAGCTGCTGCTCATCTCCCAAATTGGTGTCTTTTCCAGGGAGCAGATATAATGGAAAGACAATGGGCTTTGGAATCAGGACAGACCTGGGTTTGAATCCTAGTCCCATCATTTATGAGCTGGGTGAGCTTAGACAAACATGCATTATAACACCTCTAAGCGTCAGTTTCCTCATCTCTGAAATGGTGAAAATCTTATCTACACAATGCTATTATGAAAATTATATGAGGTAATAGTGTCTAGAATGGACTCAGAATACATTTAATTAGCTCTTCCTTCCTCCTATTCCAAGCAATAGGGAGAAGAAGCAGAATTGCTATATGAGTTTAGAGTCTTCACTTTATTGTCAGATCACACATGCTCTTTTCTATTCGCTCTGATAGCATCATTAATTAGCAAAATGACATCAGACTTTATGATGCAGTGAGTCCCATAAACCAGGTACAGTACCAGGCTGTGGCTATTGGGCCAATAAGAGAAAGTCTAACCATGGTCTCATCAGTTGATGAGGAGTAGAAAGCAATGTCAGGCCCAGGCAGACCCTTTTTCAGTGGTCTATTTAGTATCAGAGCACCAGAGTCCTTAGAAGTAGTTACCCATCTTGGAAAAATTGCATAGTTTATTCCAATAGTTTCCTGATTCTAACCTGAATTCCTGAATTTGCATTTAATATCAGGGACTCAATAGCCCACTCCTGCTTAAAGAAAAGGCATCCAAGCCCACTCCAGGACAAATACATCCATGTAGTATAATGCTTGATAATAGCAGTATTAACAATTAACATCTGAATAGATCATTACTGTTTAACCACAAAAGCTCTTCAATTCCATTTCATTCTCTTAAAAACTCAATAAGGGAGGCATAATCTTTATTGTCATTTTACCAATGAGAAAGCAGAAGCTCAGAAAGTTTAAGTGACTTGCCTACAGTCACACAAGTAGAACTAGGAGAGTGGTCTTCCTGACCCCTTCCCCACAATCTTTTATTCTAATTGACCTTTGCTATAATAATGATAATGATAGTAAACAATAACAACAACATTAGAATACAGAGCCCTCTATAAACTGTATAGAATTGACTACTAGACCACAGGTCCTCTGAGATTTATGCACAAACAGCTGGATCGAGAATAAGTAATTCTAATTCCCTACTCTCCACCTGCCGCAGCCCCCGCCCCACATTGGTTCCAGTATTCTTAGTCACTAGCATGATGTGGATTTCATGAGAATACCTAATCATATTTTGTAATTTTAGAAACACTTGCTTCCTCATAAAACCAAAAATAGAACTACCCTAAGATCCAGCTATATCACCCCTGAGTGTTTATCTGAGGAAAATGAAGTCAGCATGCAAAGAGACACCTGCATACCCTTGTTTATTGCTTCATTATTCACCAAGATATGGAGTCAGCCTGGGTGCCCATTAACAGACAAATAGATAAAGAAAATATGGTATATAAACACAATGGAGCATTACTCAGGTATCAAGAATAAAATCATACAGGAAAATGGATAGAACTGGAGGACATCATGTTAAGCGAAATTAGCCCAGACACAGAAAGATGTGTATCACGGTTTTCCCTCATATAGGGAGTCTAAAAAGGAAAAACAAAAAAAAATATGAACTGAAATAGAGACCATTAAGAGAGACCATTAAGAGTAGGGTGGGAGGCTAGGGTTGTGGCTCCCTGGTAGAGTGCTTGTCTGGCATGTGTGAGGCACTGGGTTCAATTCTCAGCAGCACATAAAAATAAATAAATAAAGGAATAAAATAAAAGTTTATTATCAACATGTATATGTGTATATATATATATGTATATATACACACACACACACACACATTATTTTTTTAAAGGGTGGGGAGGGGGTCAGGAGGAGGGAAGAGAGGAGAGAGCAGGAGAGGGTAGAAGGGAAAGCGGACTGATCAAAGCATGGTATATTCATGTACAGGAATTTCACGGTGAAACCCATTTATTATTATAATTAATACATGTTAATAAAAAATCTATAATAAAAATTAAAGTACTTGCCCAAAAACAAAGAGAGTAACCTGCTTTGAATTTACCACATGTCTCAGAGCCATGCTTGTTTTGTAGGACCAGCAACAGCAGTATCACCAGGGAGAAATGTAGACTCTCAGGGCTCACCCCAGACCTTCCAAATCAGAATCCAGCATTAAATAAGACCCCAGGCAATTATTCCATACCTCTGCATCTCCTGAGAAGGCCCTAGTAATGCCAGGACCCCTGGTCTGAAGATTATACATGGGTAGCAGGGTTCTAGAATACTGCCAGAACACTCAGTCAGCCTCAGGGCTGTGGCAGAGCCCACCATGCTGATTTCTAACCTGTGACCTACTCTGCCAGCACCCTCCACCTGAGGAAAGTGGGGAAGGCAGGGAAGGCTCTTTGAATCCCTCTGGATTTCATGGCTTCAAAAGGGTTGTCCTGAGCTTAACAGTGGAAGTCTTGCTTTACCTGCATGTGGCAGTGGAAAATTTATCTGTGCAGCTGATTCTAGATGTCCCTCTATAAACATGTCAGGACAGGGGAATTGCTGACATAAGGTAGGTCTCCAGTGGGTCCATGTTATTCAGGAGGGTGGCTCAAAGGGGCTGGGTGTGTAGCTCAGTGGTAGAGTCCATGGTTAGCATGCACAAAGCCCTGTTTTCAAACCCCACCATTGGAAGAAAAAAAGTGGCTTTAGAGCCACATCGGGTAAATAAAGCATATTTTATAAAATATGGGATATCTGTCTGTATATAACTGTCCTCTCCAACTTTTTTATAAAATGTCCATTCCTCTTGGTGCACATGAGCCACACTGCCATATCTGTCAATCTTGCCTGTTTCCCAGTGATCTTCTAGCACTGACTTGGCCCGTGTCAGTTTTTCTGTGCAACTCTGTGGAGTCCTTTGAACCTGCACTCCTGACAGAGTCTGGTATCTGATGTTTGAGTTATACCAAACTGATCCACTCTTGCCTGAATGCCAATCCAAGCAGTAAAGACCCATTTTCCTGTTGCTCCCTGGACCCTAGGAACAAAAAAGGAGAGATAGTTAGAGGCACTTGAAGGTGTCATCCAAAGCACAACTTTTAATCTTTGCACCATACCGAAATCCGTTTCTCTCCCATGGAACTTTCCCCAGTCAGTAGAAAGCATCATCATCCATGTGGCTGTTCAAGTTGAAATTCTTAGGTATGACTAACTCTTGAATTCCTCCTTAGATCAAGCCCACATCAGTCCATCAGAAAGGCCTATCAGCATTTCATCCAGAAAACCTTGCATGTGTGCACACTTCTCTTCCTATAGACAACCACTGCCCTGACCCATCATCTCTAGGCTGCAACTTCTCCCTCACGGACCTCCTTACTATTGGTCTTATGTTCTACACAGAAGCTAGGTTTTTTAAAAAAAAAGTTTCTCAGATTATTGCTGTAACCTTCCTTTCCCCATTTCAAAATATCCATGGCTTTTAGAGAAAATCTGAAGGGGGCATTATGGACTTTGGTCTTTGTCCTCATCTCTATCTTAGTTTCTTTCTATTGAACCATCTCCTTCTCTCTACTCCAGCCACATGGGCTTATCCAATCTGTGGGTGTCCTTGCTACCTCTTGTCTCCATCTGGGGAACTCATCTTAGAGGATCATAGGACTTCCTTTCTCTGCTCAAATCTAAACACAAGGTCTTGTCCACAGGGAGGTCCTTCCTTGGTACATTATCTGAAGCAAGTTCTCATAAAACCTAATAATACTATACTGTCCTCTGGGCCTGTCACTGTCCAAATTATCTTGTTAACCTTTTTATTTGTTCTCATTTGTGTCACAACTGGACTATAAGCTTTGAAAGCAATTACCCTTTTGTTCATGTATACTTGAACGTCTGTTAATAGGAAAAAAAATGGTGCCAGGAGATATCACCAATGCCGTCTCCATTTCTGTATTAATTAATTTTTTATAGTATTTATAGTAATGCAAAATTTCAAAACTAGCTGTGTGGGTTGGAGAGTAGCATACATTAGGAACCCTCCTTGGGCAATGCTGGGATCAACTGTAACTCCAGAAAGCTAGGCCACCAGCTGCCACCACAGGGATGAATCACAGCTATCTTGGCTGAAAAGCCAAGGCACAAAACTCAAATGGAACATCCTACTGATGATGAGTCAGCAGTGTCATGTGAAAATGAGGAGATGAGGCTGAATCAATAAATCACTGATTAGCCCCCACAAATAAAATGTTTCCTACTTGGTTTCAAACATCCAATGGGGTATGCTTCACCCAAGTTCAGAGCTAACATTCCATGTAGACAGGATGATCCATGTATCTTCTGTAGACTGATCCACATGGGAAGTCTACACTCTTCAGAGCAAAATGGTTGGAGAGTGTGTCTCAGACAATGCCATGTGTTGTCTAACGACTAAAAGATGATCAAAAAAAAAAAAAAAAAGAAAGAAAGAAAAAAAGAAAGAAAAAGAGGAAGGAAAAAAGACAACAACCTAAGAAATACAGTTTGAGAATAGTGTTGTTCCTACCTTCTTTCATGGGTTCTCGCCCTTTGCCTGTTCCCAATATCCATCTTCCCACAGATTTTCATCTATACTCATTCATCCACATCTATGGTTTAAGGTAACTAAAATATTGATTCCTCTATCTCCAACAAGATCTCCTGAGCTTCAGTCATTTATCTCCACCTGTCTGGTAGAAATTAAAACTAAAAACCTTGCAAGGCATAGTAGCCCATGCCTGTAATTCCTGCTACTTGGGAGGATGAGGCAGGAAGATGGAAGTTCAAGGCCTGTCTGGGCAACTTAGTGAGACCCTCTTTTATAATAAAAAGGACTGGGGATGTAACTAACTCAGTGGTAGAACATCCCAGGGCTCAAACCCCAGTATTGTGAAAGAAAAAAAGATTCATTTACAATGGAGTTCATTTCTTGAACATTAAAATTTCACACATTTGACTATATACAGAGTTGAAAAACTAGCACCATAATCAGAATGGGAACGTAGCACTTCCAAAAGTTTCCTTGTACCCCTCTGTAATTCCTTCTTTCTCTCCTTCACATTCCTAGGCAAGCACTGATCTGCTTTTTCTACTGATTACATTTCATGTTCTAGAATTCATATGAAGGAGCTCAATCAATATATTCTCCTTGTTGTCTGGCTTCCTTCATTGGCCATAATTGTTTTGAGTCACATCCATGCTGTTGTGGGTATCAGTAATCTATTCCTCTTTATTTCTGAGTAGTATTCCACTGTAAGGATGTAGCATAGTACTTTTTCTCCAGTCACCTGTTGGTGGGCATTAGTGTGATTTCTAGTTTATGGCTATTACAAAGCTTCTATGAAGATTTGTGTACACACCTTTTTATAGTTTCACTTGTCTCACATAAATGCCTAGATAATATAATATTTAACTATAAAAAAATACTCTAAAATCACTTTCCAAAATGTTTGTTCCAACTTACATTCCCACTGCTGTGTGAAAGAATTCCCAAGGCTCTAAATTCGTGCCAACTTTAAGGTCAGTCTTCTTAATTTTAGCCATGAGGGTGTACTTCCTGAGATTGGGATGTGATTACGACCTCACTGATTCATTGCAATCTCTTGCCCTCTGCATTCTTCTTCCATACCTTGTTTACATGCTATACTTTCAGACTCTACTCAGGTCTGTGATGTCATTTCTTGCTACCCAAAGACATTCATCTCCCACAGACCTTGCTACTTTCCTTTGTGCCACATTCATACTATAACAGATATACCTGGTAGGTGTGTTCTAGCTTGTCCTATCTTAAGAAGGAGGAGAAGAAGGAGGAGGAAGAGGAGGAGGAGGAGGAGGAGGAGGAGGAGGTCGTCCCCAGCATTGCCTCAAATCCATTGAAATGCACAACAAATGTTATTAAAAGTTTTACCTCCTTAAGGAACAGTGAATTATATCACAATTCAGACTGAAGTTTAAAACAAGATTCTCTTTCAGATAGCTTCTCTTTCTTTCATAATTTCTCCTTTTCATGAAAGTACCATTTATAGTGAAATATGGCATTCATATTTCTGAGAAATAAACCAAAAGAGGGCACTAGCAGGAGATGATTGCAAATGATACTTCCTTTAAGAATTTCCATTCTTTTCAAGTTTCAGGTTTACAACTTAAGCACTTATAACCAGGGGAAAAAAGAATTCTAGGGTTGCTCGGACCAGTTTATGGTAAGAAGCAGGACTATTTTATGGATGCCCCCAGGGACCTTCACAAAAGCCTGGTAACTGGAGGACCGCTTACTGCCACTCCCTATCAGGACTGAAACACAAGCTGAATAGTGAAGAAAGGGAGATGGAGCAGAATAAAGGAGATTATTTTGCATCATTCTCCCATTGTGTTCATCTTTCCTTTTGCCTAGTCAGGTATCAGTAGAAGATGATATTTTAACTGTTTCTTCTCTGAAATAAAAAAGAAATCATGTCCGTGTAAGGTGCCCATCTTAAGCTTCACCAGTCAGTAAGCGCACATAGGGTTTTGAAGCCCGAATCTCAGTGGTTTCTGTTTAGCTGCATACCCTACCCCACTCCACTCCCCAGGGCAATTGGCCTTGTTTCAACTCATTTCTTTTTCTTTCCACTTTTGTGCTCCTTAGTTCACGGAAGTCTCTGCAGTTCTGCTCAGATATTCCTAAGGAGAGGCAGCTCTGATTCTAGACTGCATCTCCAGTCGGTGGGGCCGTTGCCGGGATCCTGCAGGAATTGAAAGTCAGCTGTTCTTGATGTCAATGAAACAGGAACCCTGCCTGGAGCCTGCTTGCCATGGATCCTAATTACCATTCTTGCAAAATCAGGAAAGGAGGGTGCGGTGGACACGGTGGAGGGTGGAAGGCAGGATTTCCTGTAGAAACTCAACTTAAGCCTCAGCAGTTAGTGATCCAGCTTTTTCCTCCTGCCCAGGTGGTGGGGGTGAGTCTGGATTAGCAGCCCACAGGCTAGCCATTCCTCAGAGTTGGGAGCTACAGCACTGAAGGTAGGAATCTGCTCATCTACAACTGTGAGCTTCAGCATCTCCTAAGTGAGGTGCACCCAGCATGCTGCCCTCCACCTGCTTGAGGCAACATGTTTGAAGCAAAAGGGAGAAAATGGTTTCATTTTCAGCTTGGAAAGGGAGTAAGGTTCACAGAACAAGACTGCTTGAGAAGCCCTGTTGAGAGATTACACTTTCAATGCCAGTGTAGCTGGATGTGGCAGGCAGAGATGGTAGCAAATTCTTTGGCAAGCTTCCCATAGAGTTGTGGGACCTATCTACCCTCCCTGCAAACCTGAGCCAGCCTGGCCTATGAGTACTGAACCTATACGGTGTGATGGAAGTGAATCTAGGATGCACCTGGGCCTGGCCTTCAAGACATCTGGTAGACATGGCTTGGCTTCCAGAAGCACTGCACTGTTGTATGAGAAGCCTGGCTACTGTCCTGCTTGGGAAACCACACAGAGAGGCCTGCAACTACATGCTGTGGAAGAGGTCCAGCTGAGTCCAGCCTGCTGGCCATCCATGCCAAGGTTCCCAGGTCCTTTGGAGCCTCCAGTCCAGCCCAGCCACCAGCTTCATAACTCTGAGTGACCCTAGTTGGTTCTACATGAAGCAGTAGAATCAGTTCTTGATCTATATAAAGGAAATCAATTCTTGTACAAAGTGTTTTGATGTTGTTGTTTCACTTCACCACAGCTTATCAGTTGTACAGCAACAGATTCTTGAAGCCTGAGTAAGGACTAAATCTACAGCAGCCTCCAAGTTGTGTTGGGAATTCCTCTTCTCTTTCAGGACCTGAGCCTGCTCCTTGTCTGGCCCTCCTCACTGGACTTCTTCCCCTTCCCCTTCTGTTCAGATCTTCTAGAATCTGGGGAGTATAGTTTCCACGGGACCAACTGGGCTCATTACCTGAGTTTCCCTATTAGATACAGTCACTACATAGGACAGGATACACTCAAATAATGGAACCCCATTGTTCGCGCATCCAGGATGCACCATGACACGAAATTTACTAGTTGTTATGACTGTCACTTTAAAGTTAAAAAAAGGTTACACATAAGGACTAAGCAGGAGAAAAAAGTAAAATTCTATTCAAAATTTTTCTTCTTAGAATTGGAGAGGAAGGACAGATTCAAGGACTTAGTGCATGGATAATTACAGTACTTTAATCCTTCCTTATTTTTCTTTTCTTTGTTCATTCACTTTCTCTTCCCCAGTGATCATGTCCCAAATCCTGTGCTGCATTTTGAGGGTACAAATTCAAAAGTTCCCATTATTAGTGTCTGTTAGAGCTATTTTCTCCTCATGTTCTCTTTCTCTTACCCTGCTAAAATTAGCATTCCAAGCTGGGATCTGTAGTTAACTCAGTACAGGGCTCCAGCTCTAAGTTAGATGCCAAGAACACCTTTTCAGACTGGTTCCCAGGGTGTACATTGATGTGCTATGCTGGGGGCATCAATATGATGTTCAGTGAAGCATAGTTGTTTCTATTCTAAGGGATACATTTGACTGTTTATAGAGCAGCAAGAAACAGCCCAATCTTCACCTGCTGACAAAATGAATGTGGGTGAGATGCTTTCAGATTCAGGGCACTGACGTTTGTGAGCAGTGATCAGCTGAGTTTCAGCGTGGCTTGCAGCAGGCAGGAGCTTATTGGATCTCAGATCCTTAGATGGCCTTTTTATTTGATCCAGACACAAAAAAGAACTTAACAGGATAAAAACAAGAAAGGTTTAGGAATGTGATGTGTCAAGGTTACTATATCCCATTTAGCAAGAAGTCATTCATTATTTTCTGATCATCTCACATCAAATTGTAGAATATTTGCCAACAGACCAAATAGATAGCAAATTAGACTGAGGAATAATTGAATGGATTAGTGAGGATTTGCTTTAAGTAATAGAAAAATTAGGATGGCCATGTGATTTATTCTCCAAACTGGACACTTTGAGAGTGAAAGAAGGTGCCTCTAATAACCACATCAGGGCAATGGGAATGAACTTGGACAGTCCTGGGCCAACAGGTACGTTTCCATTTTTGAAGCATCCCACCTCAGATTGTCTTAAGCAATGAAGGGGATCACTGGTCCACATAACAAGTAGCCCAGAGCTTAGGTGGGCCTTGAAACAGGTTCAGCAAGTGTCTCCTAATGTCTCCACTCTGCTTTCCAGGTGGTTCACTCATCCTAAGACTGCCTCATCTTGTGATTGTAGGATAGTTGGCAATAGCAATTGGATTCCTCTTTCATTCAGCAACATGAAGAGTGCTTCTGTCCCAGCATTCGAAGCAGGATTTACTAGGCTCAGACTCTTAGGTTACAGGCCCACTGCTATGTAACTGACACAGCCAAGGAAATGGAATGCCTTGATTGGTTTCAACCCATAGGGCCCCCTTTTGAAGCTCTGAGTGAGGTCAGTTTCACACAGTTTGAAGATGAGTGGCTTTTTTCCCCATTAAAATATGGATAGTGATTAAAAAAAAAAAAAAGGAGGGGGGATGAAGACTGGGTAGGTAACCAGCAAAAGTCTGACCTATCAAAACAAATCTGAAATTTAATAAATTGACTTTCTTTATGTTGTGGTAGTTAAGAGGCAGACTCCGGTGTAAGATTTCCTATGTGTAAATACAGGTTCCCATCTCAGACAAATTGTTTAACCTAAGTCTTATTTCCCCAGTCTGGGAAAAGAGAATAATAATGGTAACTGTCTTACATGGTTGCTATGAGATTAAATGAGATACTAGATGCAATGTGTTTATGACAGTGTTTGGCACATACTGTTAATAAAGATTAGCCTCTGTTGTAATGGTCATGAAAATGACCTCATAGGAGGACTGTGATATCATAACATATAAATTTTGGGTTTTATCCATGGCACCTGGCTCATAACCTCTCTAAGGCAGCCATAGACACTAGTTTCTCTTCCCCAAGGGAAGACACAGAAACCCTAATCTTCCCCACCTTATTGTCTTGGACTTAGCCATATAGTTCTCTGACCTCCCTTATCTGATGATAGGTCGCAAGACCCTCCTCATTCCAGAAGAGTCCTGTCCCATGCCCTGGTGGGAGGAGTGGTATACAGAGAGGTCCAGAAGAATCTGAATAGACAGACCTTGCTGGGTTCCCCACCAGGTCTGTTAGCATTAGATATTCGATAAAGTATATAAAAGCCTGAAATAATGGGGTTCCAGAAGCTCTGGATAGCTGAACACAGGGAGGCTCACGGGAAGGTGAATGAGAAATCCACATTCTGGGAGAGGTTCACTCTAACTCTACAGGTAGGAAGCTCCTGGGTCCCTCCAGATTTCACCCTGGGTCCCTCTTCTTCTGGCTGCTTAATCCCATCCTTCAAAATAGCTCTTATAATAAATGGATAGATTAAGAATGTTTTCCTGAGTTCTGAGGACTACTTTAGCAAATTAACAGAATCTGATGAGGGATTCATGGGAACCCCAGTTTGTAGCTAGGTCAGAAGTCCCAGAGGTCTGGACTTGTGCCTGAATCTAATGTGGGGACAAGATGAGGGATTGAGCCTCCAACCTGTGGAATCTGGGACACTACTCTCTCCAGTTGGATGGCATCAAAACTGAATCAAATTAGAGGATGCCCAGCTGGGGTCCATTGCAGAACCATTTGCTTGCTGGTGAGGAGAACTCCCCCATCTTCTGAGGTCACAGAATCTTCTATGAGAGAGCAGAAGAAAAAGCAGATTGTTTTTTCCTACCACACAGGGATGTTCATGGAGATTTGTTTAAAAATAATAAGCTATCAGCAGCAAGGAAATTCATTTAGTTGGTTGAGGGAGAAATAATGAAGACAAGAGCTGAAGGAAGGACCTGGGTGAGGACTCTATCAAGGAGAGGAGAATGATCCCAAATAAGACATGAGCTGAGTTTCAGAAAATTTAATAGTTCCCATCCAAGGTGAGTCTGTCATGCTTAAACATCATAACAGTCTCACTTAGGGGACTTTTTCAATGTTTCATGGTCAAGAAATTCTCCCTTATATTCAAGATAAATCCCTATAGTTGTCACATAAGCCCGTTTTATGTCTTCACACAGGATAAAACATGGGTAAAGGTTTTAGAGACATGGAAAGCGAAGATGGAGCTTTAGAGATGCTGCAGAGGAAAAGTGACAAGGCTTAGTGACATCCATTTCTTAGCGACAGGAGAAAAGGGTAGTGTCAGATGTAGGCCTGTGATAGTGTGCATGAAAGACGAGGGAGACAATGGTATCTCTGACAAAGAGGGAGAAGGGAGAGGTTGGTCTGTTAGATAAGGAGTTGGATTTATAAACATAAGGTGGTGGCATTACCAGAGCTTTGAGAATAAAATCAAAATGGTGCCAGAGCAGAACGAAGACATTTTCTCTTCTCTGTCCTCTCATAGATAAGTAGAAAGCTAAAGAGAGAAGACAGAAAAATGTTGAAAGCAATAATTTCTGACAACCTGAACACATTCTGGAAAGTTTACTCATTATAAACATAAAAACATGGGTAGTGTCTAGTCCTACTCTTTGGTGTGACTGTGGGAGGGGGTGTGGTAGGTGGTGATTGGCTTTTCTTTGCTTGCCAGTGGCTTTTGGAACAGAAGTGGTACTTTTTTGCTCCTGCCATCATTGAAATGAGCCCTCTGCCTTAAAAATGCATCTGAACCACTCACAGCAATCACACATGCACCCAGAGTTTTGTTATTGCTTTCCTTTCTTCTTCCATGAATTTTCCACAGGAGCACATCTGGGTAGACTCTTACATTTATACACACACACACAGAGATGTAAATATATAAGAATATATGGTACCTGGCATTATTAGCATGCATCACCACAACCAGCTATCTGAGGTTTCATGAGTACTTAATTTTGCTTGCTCTACACAAAATACCCAGTAATCTTTTTGCTTGGAAAATAACACAAAGTAAGTGTCTGCCTCTGAAGTTTGCACTTTAATTTGGGAGGTACACATATCTAGCTGTACTTTGGTATAAAATTGAAATCCTAAAAAGGACTGTATTGCACCAAAAAGAATATGAAAATAAATTGTGTTTTTTTTCTTGTGATATTGCTCTCCCAATACACTGTCTTATCTCCATTATCCAAATGATGGCAAATAACATGCACTTTTTTTTTTTTTGGCAATAATACTTGCTCAAAATATGATTGAAAATGAATGAATGAATCCAGTTTCCTTGAGAAAATCAATTCAGAGACCCAAGTTTATTCATAAGAAGCACTGAAATATTATGTATATTAGTATAAAGTTATAGACACCATGAAGTTACATTTTGTATTTTAAACTCTATCTTCCCCTAATTTATTAACAGGTTTAAGAATTTAATTTTTGCTTAACCATTTGACCTACAACTGTCCACTAGTCTCAGTTATTTAACAGCTTAAACTGACACTTAATAAGTATGTAAATGGAGAGCACCCTAACGTAATACAGGTATCTTCCTGAGTGCCAATTATATGCCTCAACATTCCCTTCAATTTGAATGTGTTAGTAAGAATCTAATTACACTGGTTTATAGCTGATGGAATTACAGAAGGAGAAGATTTCTCTCCTACATACTTATTAGGCCTCAATAAGTGTTCCTTTGCAATCTGTTGCTATTCAATTACCAAGTAATAACTGTCTTAATGAATCTAATTGAAATGCTTATTTCAGACTCCTATCACACCAAAAAAGAGGCTTCACTTGGAGTGCTTCTACTGAATGGGGCCTGACTTGTTTATACAGAAAGAAGTGACTTCACTGGGAAGATGGTCACATTTGTGAAAACCATGCAGAATTTCAAGGATATTCATGTATCACAAAGTTTAAGCCCCTTCCTATGACCTTGGTACTTCAGTACATGCCTACATAAGCTCCCATGCGATTGGTTCACCTGCATCTTCCCCTCACAATGAGAAGCCTCTGCTTAACTTTCCCTAATGAACACAAAGTAAGTAAAACACCCATATGTATAGGGTGTTTACTAGAAATAATTAGTCTGTTCTCTGCAAACTCCCTAAGATGGATATATATATAATTGTTCCCATTTAACAGATTTGGAAACAATATTATTTGTTTTTTGTAGAAGAGCAAATTCAGATAAATTTTAAGTTTCGAGATCATGATGCAACCATAGGCCAGCTGGCTCTGGAGCCTACTTCCAGGTATACAACTATCACAAAAGCCAAGACATGAAAGGAACATTAGTGTTTAATTGATGGCAACTTTTTATTACTTGAGAATTGAGGCTTCAGATTTGCTGAGTAAACAAAACGTCAAAACCCCTTGAGCAAGAGTACTGTGTGATATTCTTCCCCCCACCCCTTTTATAACTTTTGTTTGGATTAACAACTGGGTCATGAAACTCATTAATCTAAAGGTCAAGAGACTATTTGATTGAAAGAATATATAGGATGGCAGCTCAAAACAGGCCACTGTTTATTTTCTTAAAGAAGAAATTAAAAACTTTATTGGCTCCAACATAAAAATGGAATTGATTCAAGGAATGGCAATGTTCTTTGACAGTGCACAGTTTTTATGCAGATTTGGTACATAAAATCACTTTTATAAAAATCACCCCGGTCACAAAACAACTGACACAGATGAGCTAAGATTTAGCTCGGCAGGATGTGCTCCTTCTCAGGTTATTTCCTCATTGTTGTGACGATGGACAAACACCAGCTCCACACTTGGGACACATGTGGCATGGATGTTTTTTTCCTCCAAAAATGATGATGATGATGAGGTCAGGTGACACTTTGGTGATTTCAAGGATACCTGATAAACACTCTCTCTATGGAATTCATAAGGATTTTAGATGAAAAGAAATGACCCGATGAGAATAAAAACAACACTTCATACAAATTACTACGGGGTGTCTAATAAGAGTCATCTTCTGACTTACACAGGTGTGACCTTGTTCCTGGCCATTGGTCATCTCAGCAGAGGTTGATTTCATTGCTCTGGAACAGCCAGGCCTATTCCTGCCCCATGCTGTCATCTGAGCCACACTTCTCATTTGACGCTGTGGCATCTCTGATGCTATGTCTAGGTCCAGGGACTTAAGATTCCTTGTGTAGTCACTCAGCAACAGTGACTAAGGAGCAATCACTCTTGTATTTACCACTTAACACATACCAAAATTGCAGAACTACTAATGGTCTACACTACTTTTCTATGAAAAGACAAAAACAGAATAGAAGTGAGTTGTTTATCCTCCCGAGAATTCCTGAGTCTGCAGCCAGTCAACCCAATAATTTTTGAGTTTCATGTGTGTTCCAATCACTGAACTGAATTCCCTGCCTCAAGGACTTACAGCCTGGAGAAATGCAGCCTATAGTGTTTTGAAAACACCTAGGAATGCCCTTATAATGATATGAGGAAATAAGTAGAAGCTGGGAACACATAGTGGAAAAATAAGAGTTGCCTAATTCTTTCTAAACAGCAACCATTCAGCACAGGGTTCCTAAAGGCATCCAGAAGGCAGGGACAGGTTCCATGCAGACAGAGTGGTTTATGGAACAAAAATAAAAATTGAAAGAGCTTTTTAAGTCCAAAATTGATTTTTTAAAAGTACCACTACTGAACCGGGCGCAGTGGCCCACACCTGTAATCCCAGCACTTGGGAGGCTGAGGCAGGAGGATTGCGAGTTCAAAGTCAGCCTCAGCAACTTAGTGAGGCCCTAAGCAACTCAGTGAGACCCTGTCTCTAAATCAAAAAATACAAAATAGGGCTGGGGGTGTGGCTCAGTGGTGGAGTGCTCCTGGGTTCCATCCCCAGTACCAAAAAAAATTAAAATTAAAATTAAAATACCACTATTTAAATGTATAGAAGGATCACATGAATTTGAAATCTTTAATTTGAAATTAAAAAAAAGTAAAGTGAAATTGTGTTAAGTATATACTATAGTTACAAGCAGCAAATTTAGTAAAATATGGGAAATTTCTTTTCTAAAAGGGAATAGGTTGTATAGCATTTACAAAACATACTGGATGTAATATTCTTATTTGATTTTTTTTCAAAATGATGGGTAGTTCAGTTTTGAACTTTTGTAAGAGTTAGTTATTCATTGAATCATGACCATGACCATGTTTCTTTTTCTTTCTTTTTACTTTTTCTTTTTGGTAAAGAACCCAGGAACACTTTACCACCAAGCTATATCCCCAGTTCTTTCTATTTTATTTTTTGAAATAGGATCTCTCTAAGTTGCCCAGGCTGACTTTGAACTTGTGATCATCCTGCCTCAGGCTCACAAATGTTAGGGAGAATGTGACTTAGGCAACACTATTTTGAAACATATCTTCCACCTTAGAACAACTATCACCCCACAGTCACTCTGATCCAGAACAATGGTCAGCTTGACTTAAAAAACCAGACAATACCCCATAAGGAGCTTGGTTACCTAGAACTGAAATCTTGAGAAACACCCTGTTGGACATGGAATAGTGATGACCACAAAGAATGACAGAAGGTGAGGACCCCAAGAACCTTTCCCTGACAATCCTCTAGCAATAGACAAGCCACAAAAATTCCCCACCTCTTCAATCCCCTATAACTTCCCTAGCTGTTAGTGGAAGATGGGTTTCAGTCTCACTGGGCCTCCCCTCCACAGGTTTCTTCTGAACAAACCTGTGTTACTGTTGTGCTGCCTCTCTTGTCTCCCTCTTTATTTCCTTCATTTGGTTCTTTCCTTACATTTTTGCGGCCTAGGACTGGTATTCAAGGTTCCCACCATGGGCAGCCCCTCCTGGCTGACCCTTGACCTGGACCTTGTCTTTCTTTCCCTCTCTCACTCTTCATCTCCTCCCTCTGGTGGTTCTAGTAAGGATGACTCACATTACTTGACTTCTCATTTACCACCGGCCACTGCCTATTGAGTGAGTGACCCCCTCTGACTCCTCTACCACTCTGAATTCTTGGCATTTCTGCCTCTGTTTCTCTTTCCATGGATACTGTTCCTCTGACAAATCCCAGTGCTGAGTGAGAGAAACCCCATCACCCTCAGTGATAATGACATGATCACTGGTTGTTTCCATCCTTCATTCTTGGAATGACCTTAGAGAAACCAAAATTCTTGGAGAGATTTCCCCTTGATTTTGACTTTGCTCTCCCTTAGAGTCCTTGGTGTCTCCTCAATCTTTTTGTCCAGAATGGGACAAGTCCCTTGAAATTCCCATAGGACACCCCCTTGGGTGTCTCCTCAAACACATTCAGACCCTAGGTCTCCAAGATAGTCAAATCTAAAACTGGTGCTCGTCTGTGATACTGCCTGGCCCCATACAAGCTGGACCGCGGTAGGCATTGGGCCCAGAATGGCACCTTTGACTTCCAGATTCTCCTAGATCTTGAAAACTTTCTCCAGCACAGTGGCAAATAGTCTAAGGTTCTCTACATCCAGGTCTTCTTGTACCTCTGCTCCAGGGCTTCTCTCTGCCCAAACTGCTCAACTTTTCACCTTCTTCTCAATAAAAAAACTCCTTCAGTTAATCACATCTCCCCACTTGGCCTCTGATTTTGACCCTACAGATGAATGTTCTCCCTCTCAGCCTCACAATCAACCTCCTTCTTATGCCTATCCTCACCCCACTTCACCTTTCCCTTCTGACCTCACACTTGCTCCCGTGCCCTTCCTCCCATGGAGCCCTCTGCTTGCTTATCTTCTCCCTCCATTAGATGGTAGGTGCTGAAGGCATTATATGTGCCCGCATCCAATTTTCCCTAAGTGACCTCTTGGAGATAGAAAGACATTTAGGCTCTTTTGCCTCAGACCCACCTACTTTCCCCAAAGGATTCCTACATATCGCCCAGTCTTATAGCCTTACCTGTCATGATGTTTAAGTCATCCTTTCCTCCAATTTCTCCCCTGAGGATAAGGATTGCTTCTGGTCAGCATCAAGGCTCACATAGACACCCTCCATCACCAAAATTCTGCCTACAATAGTCGGGTCAGAACCACATCTGTCCTTCATACTGACCCCAGCTGGAACTCTCAGGACATTTCCACTGACAGGACCAAGCCAGGCCACCTAATTACCTACCTCCTGGTAGGAACGGAAACAGCTGCCTTAAAGGCAATCGACTTTGAAAAGATTAAAGAAATTACACAAGGCAGTGATGAAAATTCTGCTCTTTCTCTCCCTCCTTTCAGAGGTAGTGGCTAATGTATCAACCTTAATCCTGAATTAGAGGAAGGCAGACTTTGTCTTCATTTACGTTTCATCTCCCAATCTGCCTCAGATGTCAGAAATAAACCTCTAAAAGCTGGAGGATGGACCACAGAACCCTCAGCACAAACCTGTAAAACTGGCCTTCATGGTCTACTGCAATAGAGAAGAGGGACAAGAAACAACTCATACAAGCACAGGTTGAATTCCTGATGCTGGCAGCCATATGCAGACAAGGGCCCCAAAGACCCCATAAACAGGGTCCTCCCACTCTACACTGCCAGGATCCTGCTTTAAATGTGGCCAACACTGGGCAAATGTCTTCTCTAACCCTAACCCTCCCTGCCCCAGGCCATGCTCTTTATGTAACCAAAGGGGACACTGGAAATGGGAATATGCTCAGTGAGACTCTCCCTCTGTTCAATGACTTCCAATTCCTTCAGGTCCACAGAGACAAACAACAGGCCGGCAAACATCCTTCGCCTGATGATGGACAGTCTGTCAATGGAAGATTGGTATCCCCTGGGCTCATGGCCCCCCCCCCACCTCTACACCCAAGCCAGAATAACATCTGGTAAGCCTCCTTCTCTCTTTTTTATTGAACACTGGAGCAAGTTTTTCAGTGTTTCCAGAATTTTCTGGTCCCCTCCAAGCTTCCTCCACCTCTGTTGTTGGCATTGACAGAAACCCCACCGCCCCTAAACAAACGTGTCCTTTACTCTGTAACCTATTCAACTCTCTATTGTCACAGTCATACCCCAATGCCCAACTCCTATCCTTGGTAGGAACGTCCTAACCAAATTCAGTGCCTTCATTCATTTTAATTCCCACCATAGCCTGTACTTCTCTGCCTCCTCTACCCTCTTATGTTGACTGGGTGCTTTTCCTCCCCTTCCACCATCCCTGTTAGGGTTCCTCCCAGACAAATTTTAACACTCCCATTAAGATTTCCCTGCAAGGTCCCACCAGTCCCCAAGGTCTCGGAGGCCTCAAATCTATCATTATCTGTCTTCTGGAGGCTAACATCCTTTGATCCACTGACTTCCCTCACAACACCCCAGTCCTGTCCATTAAAAAACTGATGGTATTTTTCAACTAGTCCAGGACCTCTGCCTGACTGACTCATCAGACTGTTGTCCCAATTCACCTATAGTCCCTAACCTCTATACCCTGCTCTCTCATGTTCCCTCAGTACCAGTCCTTAACTGCAAAGATGCCTTCTTCACCATCCCATTAGACTTCTCCTCTCAAAATCACATGGATAAACCTCAATACCCATTTCTCCACCCAGCTAAAGACAGCTCTCATTTGTTCCGCCAAGTCCTATCGCATGACCTAGCTGATTTCAATCTCTCTCTCCTAACCTCCTACAATATGTGGATGATCTGCTCCTCTGCAGTCCCTCCCAAGACCTTTCTATCAAACACACTACCCTCCTTTGGAATTTTCTCAATAATTTAGGGTATCATGTGCCCCCTACCATAAGGCCCAAGTGGTTCAAACCTAAGGTACATATTTAGAACTCACTCCCATTCCCCAGTTCCCATCACTGGTAAACCACCTATTCAGAACTTTGCAATCCCCACTCCAAATGTGATCTTCTCTCTTTTCTGGGACTGGTGGATTATTTCTGTCTCTAGGACCCTAACTTCAGTCTCTTTATTAAGCCTCTCTACTCTGTTTCTCATGATGATATTTCTGAATCCCTTGAACCTTCTCTTCCTATTAAAACTCCTTTCTAAAAACCAAAACCACCCTTTTCATAGTAAGCAATGATCAGATTATATGATTGGAGGCCCTGACTCCCCAAACCACCTCTCAACAAGCTAAATTAATACCTGTAAGCAATGCAACCCAGATCATTGCAGACTCCTCCCCTAAGCCTGAATGTAAATTATTAAACCTCTACACCTACCAAATTCTAATTGTATAGCCTCCATCTTCTGATGCCCATATTGATCTCCAGCCCCACAGAGCTACACATGTGGCTACCACCTTTTCCTTTAATCAGGGATGGACACACTCTAGCAAACAGTGGCTACTGCAGCCACCTCCAGCTAAAATGAGTTGTCTCCTATCACTCTATGGCTGCCTTGACTATAAGCAGGGAATCTTCTTCTTCTGTGGAAAAAATAATTACTTCTGCTTATGCATTGACTGAAAAGGAACGTGCGAGTTGACCTTTCTTACGCTACCCACCCTATATTCCACTGAGGAGGGACCCCTTCCCATCCCAGTATACACCCTACTCAGACCAAAATGGACTACCCTCCCATCCCTCTTCTGGGAGACCTGGGCACAGCTTATAGCAGTGGTCACAGGTGTGTCAGGAGTAGGAGTCTCTACCACCACTTCTCAGTACTGTCCAAAGAAGTGGCAGATAGCTTAGAGAAACCTCAACCCAACTGTCTACCCTTCAAGACCAAACAGATTTCATTGGCAGTGGTTGTCTTCCAAAATAGATGAGGACTAGCTCTCTTAACGACAGCAAAATGAGACAACTCTACCTTCCTACAAGAGGCCTGCTGCATTTACCCTAACAGGTCTGAAGTGGTGACGAGTGGCATAAAAAAATTAAGAGACCAAGCTACCAAATTCTGTTGATACTCCTCCTCATGGAGCATGGGATGGTTTTCCTCCTTGGCTATTTTTTTTCTTTTTCCTTTTTATTTTTACAGACTGCATATTGATTCATTGTACACAAATGGGGTACAACTTTTCATTTCTATGGTTGTGCATGATGTAGATTCATACCATTCATGTAATCATACTGTCATAGAGTAATGATGTCAGTCTCATTCACCCATCTTTCACACCCCTGCCCCTTCCTCCCTCTCATTTCCCTCTATGTAATCTAAAGTTCCTCCATTCTTCTCTCACCCCTCACCCCCCTAACCCGATTATATATCATCATCCACTTATCAGAGAAAACATTTGGCCTTTGACTTTTTGGGATTGGCTTATTTTACTTAGCATGATGGTCTCCAATTCCATCCATTTATCTGCAAATGCCATAATATTATTTTTCTTTATGGCTGAATAATGTTCCATTGTGTATATATACCACAGCTTCTTTATCCATTCATCTGTTGAAAGGCATCTAGGTTGGTTCCAGGATGGATTCAAACTGAAAAGTTTTTTCTCAGCCAAGGGTATAGTCAATAATGTGAAAAGAGAGCCTATAGAGTGGGAGAAAATCTTTTCCACATGCACTTCAGATACAGCATTAATCTCCAAAAATTTATAAAGAACTTACAAAACTTTTCAACAAAAATACAAAGAACCCAATCAATAAATGGGCCAAGGATCTGGACAGACACTTTACAGAAGAAGATATACAGGCAATTGTGGAACCAACCTTGGCTATTTTTTCTTGGTTAGCCCTTTGTCTCTTCCCAATTCTTACAATTATTGACCTTGCCATTGAGTGTGCCCTATTTTGGCTCTTCACTTCTTTTTTGCAGAAGACCATTAATGCCACTACTGACGAGAGGGGCCAAAACATCCTCCTGCTTCATTCCATTAGAGTTGCTGAACACCAACACTACAAGGGTACTCTGTCAACACCCACTCCCAGCAGGAAACACCTTAAGAGACACCATTGCTACCACTCTCATCCTACCACTCCCTTTGTATCAATGTTTTTTTTAAAAGGCAAGCATGCTAGAACTTGATTTAGGCAATGCCATTTTGAAACTTATCCTCCACCTTAGAACAACTGTCGCTCCACAGACACTCTGACTGAGAATAATGGTCAGCCTGATTTAAAGCCCAGACAACACCCTGTAAGGAGCCTGCTTATCTGCGACTGAAATCTTGAGTAACACCCGGTTTGAGGTGGAACAATAATGACCAGAAGAGCCCTTCCCTGACAATCACCTAAGTAACAGCCAAGCCACAAAAATTCCCCACCCCTTCACTCCCCTATAACTTCCCAAGGCTGTAAGTGGAAGATGGCTCCAGTGTCACTGGGCCTCCCCTCTGCTGGTTTATTGTCCCTAACAAACCTGTGTCACTGTTGAGCTGCCTCTCCGGTCTCCCTCTTTACTTCCTTCGTTCCTTTGTTCCCAGGTAGCTGGGATTATAGACGTGTGCCACTGTGCCAAGTTTATTTTTGTTTCTTTAAGGTGCAGGATATGAACAATCTTTGAGGTGTTTGCATTACTTTATGAGTTACCAGATTACCCTAGTCTTAAATGCAAACCAGAGAGTGATTCTTCTGGCTTTGTATATTTGCATGTGCTGCAGGTTTGATGCTCCTTTATCAGAGAGGTCCACAAGCAGCTGGTAGTGCAGGAGAATTTCACTCTGTCTCTTTCCATTCTCTTTTCCTCCTACTCCTGCACCATAGCCACCACTATCTCCTCCTCCCACCTCTCATTTTAATTTTCTGTTTAAAACACCAAAATCAACCTTGAGACTCCCTGTATTTTGTCCTGACAGTTGATATAGATAAAGTTGAATCCACACACTTTTGGTTTGACAATCTTGAATGGAAAGAAAATAATCCCAGGCTATCATGAGAGATGACGGAGTACAGAGGCAGGCACAGAGGACTGTAGGGGAGAATCTTTGTTTATGCAACATGTGTTTCCCCAACTGTTCCAGAGGATAGAACCAGACATGAAACAAAGCCCTCCCTCTGTTGAGCACACATTCTGTTTGGAGAAATCAAGTAGATAATACACCAACAAATAAGGGACTATTTGATACTGGTGAGTATTACAAAGGGGGCAAAACCTGACTGTAAGACTTGGGTGTAAGGGATCTTTTTAAGTAAGGAAGGGCTCCTGTGAGAAGGTACCATTTTATTTGAGACTTTACAAGCTGTGCAACTTTAGATAAATTACTCAACCTTACTGAATCTCTCAAGGGTAAAATTAAGGTAAAAATACTCAGCTCTGAGTTTGTTGTAAGAACAAAGGAGAGGACAATATACATGGAGTGTTTCAACAGATGGTGGCTGTTATTGCTATCATTGGCAAAATACTGTGCCAGTTCAGGATGCATGTATGAAGCTGAGGACACACTCACAGTGGGACAATCTGAGTCAAATTTAATAGGGAATGTATAAAACTGTGCACAGGGAGTAGGGAAATAGGAAGGGAAGTGCAGTAACTGGAGTCTAGTGAAAGCAGAGAAGCATGACTAATGTGGCTGCTGGCCTGTGGAGGTGGAGAGCGCTGTAGTGAGCAGCTGAACCGGCTAAAAGCTCCAGTCTCAGCCTTGAAAACTTTGAGGGTGCTTTTTGTGCAGGTCCAGTTTAGGCACTATGGGGAATTACAAAGATGTGCTAGAGATGAAATCTGCCACTAGTAGGCTTGCAGCCAAGAATGAACAATGACATGTACACACATAACATGACTGCAATATAGAAAATGATGAGGATTATAGGAGATGTTCAGATAAAGACTAAGGAATTCTGCAGGAAGTGGCAGTTACTTCCAGCCAATGGTGGGAGAGTAAATTATCCCAACCCAACACACTTCTTTGGCATATTTGAAGTTTGTTTTTCAGAGAGACTGCAGATCCCTGCAGACATAAGAATAGCTCTGAAAAACTGTCCTTTTGTAAAGAGAAATTTACATTTATTTACATCAGTAAAGTAGGCAGCAGAGGCTTTCTCCCTGAATCCCCCTAACTGCTGAGGAAAGCTCTTTCCACATGAAGAAAAGATTGGGGTCTGATCTCTGGCCCAGCCAGAGGCTGCCATAGGTGGTCTTTGGAGGGTTGCTACCTGGGAAACTGCATCCTAAGACAGCCCTTGCTCCCTACAAAGCGCCTCTCCTAAGCTTTTCGTGACTCTGGACACCTCCCAACTCTGGTAGCCTGAGCCTGGATTGCTGGGTGTTATACAAGATATCTTATAAACTTCAACCATCTGGACCTCTCTTTGAGTCTTACCCTTTGCACATGGCCTCAGTGCGTATGCATGTAATAAATATTGTTTGGGCATAAATAGATGTTGGCGTGGCTGTAGGGGTAAAAGGCACACTCATACATTGCTGGTGGAGCTGCAAATTGGTGCAACCACTCTGGAAAGCAGTGTGGCAATTCCTCAGAAAACTTGGAATAGACCCACCTTTTGACCCAGTTATCCCACTTTTTGGTTTATACCCAAAGGACTTAAAATTAGCATACTGATACTGCTATTTGCCTGTGACAAGTCCTGCTTTCTCAGGTGTTGAAGAATAACACCAGAGAAGCACACCAAGGCAAGTGCAGAGTAGAAAATAAGAAGCTTTATTAAAGAAAAGTAAAAGCAGACTTCTCCCAGGTGGAAGACAGGGATCCAAAGGTGGAATCCATCTGATGAGTAAATCCTGTCCTTTTTATAAGTTTTATTCTCCGGTTCCCTCCCTCTCATCTCTTTCCTTCCTGCCTACGTGACTAGGTCCAGTTTTGCAGGTGAGATGCAAAAGCTGAGAAGCAGATGGGCAGGAGGAGGGCCGAAGTGATTAGCAGGTAATGGCCCAGGGGGCATTAATTAGCAACTCTTTTCCTGTAGTCCTTGATAAGGGCAGGTAGATTTGGTAATCAATGGGCTCGGAGATCCTTGACATTCCATTCTCCCAAGGACAGTCAGATAAAGAAGCTGTGATATATATACACAATGGAATACTACTCAACCATAAAGAAGAATAATATTATGGCATTTGCAGATAAATGGATGGAATTGGAGAATATCATGCTAAGTGAAATAAGCCAATCTTAAAAAACCAAAGGCTGCATGTTTTCCTGATAAGTGGATGATGATATAGAATTGGGTTGGGGGATGGGGGGTGAGAGAAGAATGGAGGAACTTTAGATTACGAAGAGGGAAATGGGAGGGGTAAGAAATATGGTTGATGAGACAGACATCATTACCCTACGTACATGTATGATTACATGAATGGTATGAATGTATGTCATGCACAACCATAGAAATGAAAATTTGTACCCTATTTGTGTA